>JAEQML010064094.1:0-22373 GCA_016904865.1 Pissodes strobi | reverse complement strand
AATTTGAATTTATATGGTCCTTCGAAGCATAACGTCTGTTTACGACATTTTGATCCTATCGAGCGCGGATGGGTACCAGCTTTTCTTAAAAATTTTAAAAAATTATTATTTCAAATTTACATAAAAATTCATTTTAAAGCTAGCCATCTTAATTTATTCACGGCTCAAGACACAGATATGAGTGCATATTGCTATCTCTTTCACACCGATCGTGAAATATTTCTCTCAAAAGCGAATTAGTTTACTTTAATCAAACGTACTACATCACGTCCTCTCTCGTACATGCGTAAACCTTTATAAGATTGTCTCTCTCAATACGGTACCATCGAACCAGTACAGTTTCCAACATTTCAAAATCGCGTCGGCGTCGCGTTGTCAAAAAGTATTCGCGACTGCCCAGTTTATTATTTATATCATTTTCGTCCGTTCGTTCGCCGTTTCTCTTTCAGCGCAGTACAGATTACTCGTCCTCGTCAAATCGACAGGATTTTGTTTTGTTTACATTCTAATTTTGCAAAAATAGAATACTATTTTGTATGACTTTAATCGATTTTCAGTGCTGTGCTGGCTCAATATAATATAGTGTCTTAATTCTGTGTGTATTTTACACATATTAATATTTTTCTCACAAAAAAAAACGTTTAAAGCAGACATAATTTAATTTATTTATTTCGAATTGTTCGAGTATTTTCTTTATTGCAAATCCATAAAAGGCTTACAAAATGGCCACTGATAAGGAAAAAATTGCTAAACTAACACTTAAACGTAAAGTTCCACTAAAGCGGCTGCATGAAATATATGATTATGGCATGAATTCAACAGGTGATCCTTTTTATGAACAAAATTTCTTGGCCAGGGCTGATTTTGTTGAAGATATTTACGAAGAATTTAAGGAACATCACAATAAAATCATTTCTTTAATTTCTGATGACACAGAGTTTGACACGCAGGATAAAGAAAGAGCGGCAGCGGATAAATATTTGTACGGAATAAAAGGAAAAAGAATGGAATTAGCCCTTACAAATATTAGCCATCCTGGTCCTAGTTTTAACGCACCTAGTGTTAGTTCTGGGGCTAAGCTTCCAAAAATTAACGTGCCCACTTTTGAAGGTAATATAAAATTGTGGCCTTCATTTTTCGATTTATACAACAGTATTATACATGACAATTCTAATTTATCAAATGTCGAGAAATTTCATTATCTGATGACGTCACTAAAAAATGAGCCTTTTAATTTACTTAAAGCTATTCCGATGACGGAAAATAATTATCAAATAGCTTATGATACTCTGGTTGGTAGGTATCAGAATAAGCGTTTCTTAGCCACAACTTACTTTAATGAAATATACACTGCTCAACCTTTACAAAAACCCTCTCATAAAGATCTTCGATATTTATTGGACAAATTCTCAGAAAACCTTGCAGCATTGAAAGTTTTAAAATTTGATACTGACTCTTGGGATTTTTTAATTTTTAATATATTACTACAAAAACTAGATTCCAAAACTAGAACAGACTTTGAGCTTGAATATAGCACTACAGAAATGCCCACTTATAAAACGCTTACAAACTTTTTAATTAATCAATGCAAGGCCTTAGAATCTGTCCAATGTATGGTGCCAGTAACAAGCAACAATTTTACTTTGGGACTCAGATCTCCCAGGTTCCCAGATAATACAGCTTTTCAACCTTCCCCAAATTTAAGAAAAATACGTCATACGCAAGCGTCATATATGAACGCTGTTGACGATAGTCAACAAAATTTGAGTTCAAAATGCATGCTATGTTCTGCGTCACATGCCTTGTACCGATGTCAGCTATTTCTAGCAAAAACTCCACAGCAAAGATTAGCTCTTGCGAGACAACACAAATTATGTAGTAATTGCATACGTTCCCAACACCCTGTGCGCAATTGCCCTTCTTTCACAAAGTGTAGGATTTGCCAATTGCCACATCATACTTTACTTCATTTAAATTTGAATAGAAGCCAGGATTTACCACCAACAACTCCTGAAAATCAAACCCACTCAAATCACAATACGGGTGTACTTCCTACTCCCGATAAAAATATACTGCCCACACAGAAGGATAATCAGTCTTCTCAAAATTTGCATTGCAGCACTTGCACAACTTCCATCAAGACATCTACTGTCCTGTTGTCCACTGCAGAAGTCGAAATTCGAGATATTCGAGGTAATTTCCAGAAAGAGCGTGTTCTTCTCGATACAGCGAGTATGGCAAATTTTATTTCCGAACGGTGTGTTAATCGCTTGGGTCTAAAACGACAAAAGTTTTCTGTCCCAATTGAGGGAATAAACAATTCAATTTCCACTTCGAATAACGGCATTACTCAATGTTTTATAAGACCTTGTGCCAAAAATGACCCAACATTTTCATTCCAGTCTGTTATTCTACCAAAGGTTTGCTCAGATCAACCTAAAGTTACAATTACTTCCCAAAATTGGTCTTATATAAAAGCTTTATCACTAGCTGATAACAAATTCCACATCCCTGGTCCGATAGATTTATTGCTTGGAGCCGAGCTGGTTCCCTATATGTTAGGCTCTGGCCGCATTTTTGGTGAGCCAGGACAACCTGTTGCAATTGAGACTGTTTTTGGATGGATACTACAGGGTAAGGCAGAATGTTCTTTGCCAAATACATCGCTTCTTAGTTGTCATGTTTCCCTTGAAACTCAAATCGATATAAATCTACAAAAATTCTGGGAAATTGAACAGGTACCTACACTTAATATTTCCTTGTCTCCTGATGACATCAAATGTGAACAGATATACAAAAATTCAGTTTATCGAAATGATTCAGGAAGATTCGTAGTGCCACTGCCTTTCAGGCATACAAATCCAAACTTTGGCGATACTTATGCACAAGCCCTTCGGCGATTTACATATCTCGAATCTCGTCTGAATAAAAACCTCAATCTTTATCAAACTTATTCAGATTTTATAAAAGAATATATACAAATGAAATATATTTCTGAAATTTCTGATTCAAATTATTGCTCATCAGCAGCTTTCTATTTACCTCACCATTGTGTCTTGAAGCCAGGCAGCGTTTCTACAAAACTCCGAGTAGTTTTTGATGCTAGTGCAAAGGGCACAATAGGTATAAGCTTAAACGATAGTCTCTTTTCTGGTCCCAAACTGCATCAGGATTTATCTACAATTTTATTAAAATTTCGTACTTTCCCTATTGTGTTTATATGCGATATCAAACAGATGTACTGTCAAATACTTGTCAAACCAGAACATAGACATTTTCAAAGATTTCTTTGGCGTTTTTCAAAGTCGGAAGAAATCAAAGAATACACTCTTGACCGAGTTACTTTTGGAGTATCCTCCGCTCCATATCTGGCTCTTCGAACGTTAAAAGAACTAGCAATTCTTGAACAGGACAATCATCCTCTAGCTTCTCAAGTTCTCCAGGACTCAGTTTATATTGATGACTGCGTTTCTGGCGCAGACTCAGTAGAAACAGCCCTTCATCTGCAATCAGAGCTAATCACTCTCCTGAAAAAAGGTGGGTTCGAGTTGCGGAAATGGGCTAGCAATCATCCCGCAATTTTGTCTGCTGTCCCATGCACAGATACTCAAATGTCCCTCAATTTTGACACGGAAGGTCCGAATTTTATAAAGGTTCTTGGGCTTCAGTGGAACCCTAATCTCGACGCATTTTCTTACTCATGTACTCCCATTGATTCCAAGTGCACAAAACGTAGTGTGCTTTCCCAAATCGTAAGAATTTTTGATCCCTTGGGTTTTTTAGCACCGACTGTTATTCTTGCCAAACAAATTCTACAGCAACTCTGGCTATCGAATAAAGATTGGGATGATACACCCTCAGAAGATATTGTCCAGACTTGGAGTCAATTTAAATCAGAGCTTCCTGAGATTTCTAAAATCCAGTTGCCTAGATTACTTATTTCTGAATCAGTTTCTCGGCTCGAACTGCACGGCTTCTGTGATGCAAGCACAGTAGGCTATGGCTGTGTAATTTATTTTAAATTCATAACCGCAGATGGAAATATAAAAACCACACTTATTTCTGGAAAATCCAGAGTGGCACCACTTCGAGTTGTATCTTTACCTAAACTTGAACTTTGCTCAGCATATCTTTTGACACATTTGGTTGCCTCCGTAAAAGAATCTTATTCTAATCTTCTGTCATTTGATTCAATATATGCTTGGTCGGATTCACAAGTGACCCTTGCTTGGATCTCGGCTTCTCCGCATCGTTGGAAAACGTTCATAGCGAACAGAGTATCTCATATCCAGGAAATCATACCTCCATCTTCATGGAAATATGTTCCTTCTGGACAAAACCCAGCCGATTGCGTTTCTAGAGGCCTCACACCGTTGCAACTCGTAGAACACAACTTGTGGTGACAAGGTCCCGATTTTTTACTCCAAAGCCCCAAAAGTTGGCCTGAACAGCCTAATATTTTATTAGACAAACTTCCAGAAGTGTCTCAGGAAGAAAGAAAATTAGTTTTACACATTTCGGTTGAGACTCCCTCACTAATTTCGTCATTACTGTCAAGGTTTTCTTCTCTAAGAAAAATCCAGCGAATTCTCGCTTACGTCCTGCGTTTCATTGCTATCGCTAGAAAAACTAAAACTGATTCTGACATTTTATTACGAGAAAATAATCAAGCTTCACAAGCTATAATTAAAGACGTGCAAAAAGAATGCTTTTCTAACATTATTTTTGCCTGTGAGAAAAATTCTTCTCTTCCCAAACCCTTCAGAAAACTTGCACCATTCGTAGACGAAGCAGGTATCCTCAGGGTGGGGGGTAGGTTAAGAAAATCTTCTCTCTCTTTCGATGCCAAGCACCCTATTTTATTGCCAAAAAATCATAGGTTGACGGATCTCATTATAGAACAGGTACATAGTGAAAACCTTCATCCAGGTTTAAAAACGGTTCACAACTTAGTTATTCAAAATTTCTGGATTATTTCTCCTCGAAGTGCAATTTATCGTTGTCTTTCTAAGTGTATTAGATGTTTTCGTTCAAGACCTCGATCTTATGCGCCTTTGATGGCTGATCTTCCGGTATTTAGAATCTCCCAAGTCAAAGCCTTTTCGCAGGTCTCATTAGATTATGCTGGCCCCTTCTCCATCACTATGGGAAAGCATCGGGGTGCAAAAACCTTTAAGGCATATATCTGCTTATTTGTTTGCTGTGCTACTAAAGCACTTCATCTTGAATTGTCATCGGATTTATCAACTGAGGCCTTTCTTGCCTGTTTTCGTCGCTTTGTAGCTCGCAGAGGCAGAGTATCAGACATTTATTCTGACCAAGGCACCAATTTCAAAGGTGCATACAATCAACTTCTAACCTTTTCTGAAGCTGCGTCGACAAAACTTTCTATTAAGTGGCATTTTAATCCCCCGGGTTCTCCTCACTTTAACGGATTGAGCGAAGCCTCCGTAAAGTCGGTCAAAACACACCTCTTTCGTGTCATTGGAGAACAGGTTCTAACCTACGAAGAGTTTTATACTCTTTTAACTCAAATAGAGTCAATATTGAACTCACGCCCTCTTTCGGCTATAAGTGAAGATCCCAATGATCTTCTACCTCTCACTCCTGGTCATTTTATGACCATGGAACCTCTCACCAGCTTCCCTGAAAACGACTTGTCAAACGTGCCATTAAATCGGCTAACGCGCTGGCAAATGCTAACGCGAATGCACTCTGATTTTTGGAAGCGATGGAGCCAAGAGTATCTTCATACGTTGCATCAACGTTCTAAATGGACGAAATCGATAGCAAACATTAAATTAAATACGTTAGTGCTGATCAAAAACGAACAAAAGCCTCCGTTTGAATGGGCTCTTGGTCGAGTAATCAAGGTACACCCGGGAGAGGATGGTGTTGTACGCGTGGTCACATTGAAAACTCAGAATGGGATATTACAACGCCCAGTAGTAAAGATATGTCCCTTACCTGGGCAGTAACTTTATCAATATTTTTTTTTTCTTTTTTTTTCTTCTCGATTCTTTTCAGAATTTAATTTTTTTTGTTTTTTGCTTTTACACAAGCGGAAAAACCCTAGCAAGTTTTTGGTGAGGGGAATGTCGGAAATGGACGGGTTTCTAAATATTTATTTTCATTTCAATTTATTTTATTGGGATAAGTAGTTTTATTTACTTATACTCGTACAGGAACTGTATGATTTATGGGAAATAGTTTTGCCCTATATTTGAATTTTCGCGCTAACAATGCACATTATTTGCGGATATACACTCCTTTTATGCCTGTCGACTGAGCATGATGTCATGCGCAGAAAAGGGCCGAAGTAGTACAGCACAGAAGTACAAGGGACGGCGTGCGACCATTAAGTCATGAAATCCACTTAAGATTTTTCGCATATCAATTTATTTTCGCGAGTGAACTAACTCATTCAGAATAGCAAACTCAGTGTCCAGACCATCCGAAAAAGGGGATGAACCGAATCCACAAGAAGTGAGAGCGCTCTCCAACAGGATCCACGAACGGAAAAAGGGTGAGTGCCATTTGCATTTAATGTGCGTTTCGTCTGCGACAATTATAACTTACAGAAATCATCTTTCTCTTGCAACTTTATTTATGGTATAATTTGAATTTATATGGTCCTTCGAAGCATAACGTCTGTTTACGACAGTAAGTAAACAATTATTCTCGGGTTCCTAGTTTGCTACTCGACCGTCTACCTATTTCTTAATTTTTTCGAAAAAAAAATCGTTTCTATATTATTGAGAACTACAAATTTAAAAATATTCCCGAGGCAGAGATCAGATTGTACCAACACAACGCTTATAAAAATAATTAGGACCAACTTTCGCTTAGCTGAAATCAGTTATGTAAGAAATATTTGTTTATTTAGTATAGAGCAACCTCCCCAAATACAAAATCATAAAAAAAAATTGCGGAAATGCATCATTTAAATTTTTTCGACTCTAGAATAACTGAAATCAGTTTCATGAAAACATGTTTTGTTCTACATTCTAAATATTTTTCTAAGCATAATACCGCAAAAAACTTCTTGCGGAAATAAGTAATTTTCATTTTTTTAGTTAGTTTGGGTTAGCTTTGGTTAGTTTAGGTTAGCTTTGGATAGTTTTGGTTAGTTTGTGTTGGTTTCGTCTCGTTTAAGCCACTATGCACTTGCGTGACGAAGGGTTTGCGCGACGCGCAAGCCATTCTTCACGCAAGCCTATGCGAAACAATTTCGGTTAGCTTGGGTTAGCTTTGGTTAGTTTGGGTGAGCTTTGGTTAGTGTTGATTAGATTTGGTTAGTTTGGGTTAGCTTTGGTTAGTTTGGGTTAGTTTCGTCTCGTTTTTTTGTGAAAAGAATCATAAAGGATGAGAAGAAGAAGCACTGGAAGAACCTATACGAAGAGCTGAACGATGACATATGGGAAACCGGATATAAAATCATTATGAAAAGGATTAAGAATAATACGCCACCTTTTAAGATAACCGACCAGAAATGATTGGAGGAAATAAATACCCTGTTCCCCAAAAGGAACGACCGTATGCCAACATACTGACAGACTACTTCAGGGCACGTACAATATTGAGCGAAAAAGACCTTATGGAAATGACGGCGGGAATTCCCCAGAATTCGGACAGAGAATCCAATTAGCTTCACCAACAACGAGCTAAAAGAAGCATGCAATAAGATCAAGACAGGGAAAGCACCTGGGCATGATGGCATTCCGCCGGAAGCTGTGATAATGCTGGCCAACACAGCGACCGAAGCTACCCTTGTAGTACTAAACGGTGCACTTAGACAGCAGATGTGGCCAGATGAATGGAAAGTCGCGAAGCTCGTGCTCATTCACGGTCGATGCTATAAAAAGAGTGTTAGGAGCGGCAAGAAGAACAAGGTTCAAAGGTGAGGGCGAGAGATGGTGCGCGCTACTGACGATGGACGTGAGAAATGCGTTCAATTCAGTGTCTTGGACGATAGTACTAAAGAACCTAATAAATAGAGGCATTTCAAGATATCTGACCAACATACTGACAGACTACTACAATATTAAGCGAAAAAGACCTTATGGAAATGACGGCGGAAATTCCCCAGGGTTCGGTGTTGGGACCAACCCTGTGGAACGTTTTCTATGATCCGTTATTGAGGCTGAGGTTCCCGGAAGGAGTGGAGGCGACGGGTTATGCGGACGACTTGGCACTGATTGTGAGGGGAAGGAATGCCGAAGAGTTGATGAGCAGAGCGAACGATGCGCTAGAAATGGTTAATATATGGATGGAGGAGAACCATCCCCAACTGGCACCCGAGAAGACGGAGGCAGTTATTTTGGGAGGGAAAAGGGACAGGTCTCAGATTGTCTTCACGCTCGAGGGACAACGGATCGCCCCAAGTAAGGCTGTCAATTATTTGAGGATTTTGATAGGCGAGAACATGTATTTTGCCAAGCAAGCTGAAAAGGTTGCGGAGAAAGCGGGAGAAAGACTGGGTCCACTGTCCCAAATCATGCCGAATATTGGCGGCCCACAGTATGAGAAAAGACTGGTATTGTACGCCACCGTACAATCGATTATTTCCTATGCGGCTCCGGTGTGGGCAGAGATAGTGGGAATTAAAAAGTATAAAACATTACTAGAGGGTGTACAGAGAAAGGCGCTTTTAAGAGTATGCTGCGGATATCGAACGATATCAAGCGAGGCAGTACAGGTGATCACGGGGACGCCCCCAATTGGTCTGTTAATGAGGGAAAGATGCAGATTGGATTCAACGGAGAACCCCCAGCTGCGACAGACTCGAGCGGCGGCTAGAGAGGAAACCATAGCTGAGTGGCAACGGCTGTGGGTAAACAATAGCGAAAAGGGACAGTGGACCAAAAAGTTAATACCCAATCTGCATACATGCATAAAATGCGGGCACTGAAGAATGGACTACTTACTCACGCAAGCGCTGACCGGGCATGGCTCGTTTAGATCGTATACCCAATTCCTGGGGAAGACCGACCAGATATGCACTTATTGCAACGGGCGAGACTCTGCGGAGCACACGCTTTTTGTTTGCCCTCGGTGGGGACGAGGCGGCTTAGAGTAAACCTGGAACTTGGCGCCTCGCTGATCTCTGCCAACATGATGGGAGTGATGATGGAGACCAAAGAGAAGTGAAACTTGGTACATAAGATGATCAAAGAGATTCTTACAATTAAGGAGAAGGACGAAAGAGGAAGACAGGATAGACTTTGAGCGAACAAGAACGAACGATCATACAGAATCCCAGGGCTGCTCCTGCAGCGAGGTTATGCTCTTCAAGAGTGGTTACGCTATCGGGGTGTGAAAAATGAGGGGGAAGGATTATAGACGGTGTGTGATCTTTATAACAGGACGCCAACCCGTCACTACGTTGGTTAGAGTGCCAAGTGTCTGATAAGCAGATTCCTAATCCCTTCCACGCACTTGCGTGAAGAAATGATTGCGCAAGCCTTTCCTCACGCAAGCCTAGACCAAACCATTTCGGTTAGCTTGGGTTAGTTTGAGTTAACTTTGGTTAGTTTAGGTTAGCTTTGGTTAGTTTGGGTTAGTTTCGTCTCGTTAAAGCCCCTGCGAAACGATTTCGGTTAGCTTGGGTTAGCTTTGGTTTGTTTGGGTTAGCTTTGGTTAGTTTGGATTAACTTTGGTTGGCTTAGGTTAGTTTTGGTTCGTTTGGGTTAGCTTTGGTTAGTTTTGAGATAAAAAACTCCGATAGTAAACTAGGAAATTGGAGGAAATTGTTTATTTACTGATTTATTAAGTTTAAATTGATTATTTTTATAAACATTGAAACAATCTTACCTCCGCCACTGGAATATCTTTAAATTTGTTGTTTTGAGCAATATACTAACGATATTATTCGAAAAAATACAAAAATAGGTCCGGATAGTAAATTAGAAACCTGGGGGTAATTGTTTATTTACTGATTTATTAATTTTAAATTGATTATTTTTATACGTGTTGAAAAAATCTTACCTCCGCCACTGGAATATTTTTAAATTTGTTGTTTTCAACAATGTACTAACGATATTTTTCGAAAAAATACAAAAATAGGTCGACGGCCGGATAGTAAATTAGGAGCCTGGGGGTAATTGTTTACTTACTGATTTATTCATTTTAAATTGATTATTTTTATAAGTGTTGAAAAAATCTTACCTCCGCCACTGGAATATCTTTAAATTTGTTGGTTTCGACAATATACTAACGATATTTTTCAGAAAAATAAGAAAATAGGTCGACGGCCGGATAGTAAACTGTTATCCACATTTTTAAAAGTAACATAATTTTAAAGGACAATGTCCAAACCACGCTTTTCGTGGAACGACAAAATGTGTGGTTGAAGTTGATAGTCATGCCAAGCAGACCCTGAAGCCGCAGGAAGTGAACAGCAAAAATTTTTAGCGGTAAATTTAAATCTTAAAAATAAATGTTAAATTAATACAGAGTTATTCTGAAACAAATGAAGTAACTAACATTAGAAAGCAAGTCTGGAGAACAGACTGACTGACACTAAGCTAGATGAGGCCAAAAGATATGATCAATGTTATATAAAAATGTTATATAAAAGTAATTTCTAGAGCATAAATGATGACCCAGGAAAGTCATTGTATTAACAAGAAAGAGAGTGCTTACTTGACTGAGTGAAAGAATATTTGGAAGGAAAACTAAAGTAATTTTTTTTTTATATTTATAAAAATCAACCGTATTAAAGGCAGACATCAGCTCCCCCCTTTGTTTGGGTGCTATAATTTTTATTTGAAAATAAAAATTTGTTAGGGTATTTATAATCAGTGCAGTAGATATGGGCAAGACTGACCCAACCCAAAATGAGCTGTGAAGAGATAAAATAAATCAAGTACTCCTAGTGGATAGCTATTACAGAAAATTAAAGAAAGAACAAACTCAGCAAGTAAGAAGTATGCAAGTGAACACAAAGGAACTTTAGTTAAGAAGTCTCCTGTGCAGAGGAATGTATGATCTATTTAGATTAACCTGAGTATTCAGGCAATGGTTGTTCTGAAACAACTCGCTGTTGATCTTGATGTCATCCAAAAGGTCCAGTCTGTTGAAATTTTTTGATGAAATACTATGTAAGATTTTTGAGTTGGAATGAGGGCTAAAACTATGGTTATAATTGAGTAAATGTTCTCCAAAAGAAGAGTAATGCCTGTTTAGATGTTCACTGATGCGGACTCTTAATGGCCTGCAAGTTCTGCCAATGTAGGTGCTCTCACATGAATTGCATGACAATTTATAGATTCCACTTTTCGAGAGGGTATCTATTTTATCTTTCGTATTATTTAGAAATGTTTGTAATTGATTCTTATTTTTGAAAGAGATAAAAGAATTATTGACAAATTGGCGGATTGTTTTAGAAATCTTTTCATTAGTTTGAATTTTAAAAAAAGGGATCGAGAAGTATTTTTTAGATGTATTGTCCAACAAGCCGTGAGAGAGTTCCCTTCGCAATTCCTTGAGTTTAGTTTTAGTTATCAGATTATCAACAAGACTGGGGTCAAATTGGTTATTGTTGTATTCGTCCACCGGGTCATTAAATGACTGAGTTTCTGTTCCACAAACGTTTAAACAATTAAGGGTGTATGTCCCATGTAGTTCCGAGGTGGGAGCTGCAAACAAAGTGGGCGGCTGCAAACAGCGTCTGTTCTCCAAGTTAGGAGCGGCTAATACAAAAAATCACCAAGACGCCCGGCAAGCGTGGTGTTTTAATTGCCAAAACCATTCAAGAAAATATGTCGACTTCAAAACGAGGTTCGGTACCCCAGATGGGTAGAGGTACCTCACAATCCCACACCGATATCTAGGTCAGCCTCGTGGATTCTGGGGGAGGCACAAGAACGACATCCATAAAGAAAAAACAAAATAATAATGGACCTAGCAAAGCTACAACGAATTGCTTATTAAACATTGCAACTTACAACACAAGATCAATCTGAACCAAGGAAGGTCTGGTTGAAGTGGAGTACGAATTGGAGAAAATATACTGGGACATTGTAGGCTTAGCCAAATCAAGGAGAACAGGAGAACAATACCTCCATTTGGATTCAGGACATACTGTGTTCTACAGAGGGAATGATGATGATAGAAATGGAGGAGTTGGAAAATTAATAAATCAAAAACTATCGACAAACCTGAAAATCCTGAAAACAATATCTGACAGAGTGATATATGTCGTAATCAACATATAACGCTAAAATATATACAAGCTTATGTTCCAACTTCTTCACATGAAGATGACGAGTTGAAACGATATACGAAGACATAGCGAGAGCAATAAGAGAGAACCCAACGACGCACACTGTTCTAGGAGGAGACTTTAATGCAAAAAATAGGCAGGGGAGCAGAACCAACGGAAACACATATAGGAAAGTTCGGACTCGGCATCAGAAATGAAAGGGGAAAAATGTTAGCAAACTTTCTAGAAAGAGAAAGACTTTATCTGATAAGCATTTTCTTACAAAAGAGAGAGAAACGTAAATGGACATGGAGTAGCCCAGATGGACAATCCAAAAATGAGATCGACTTTATAATCTCCCGCCATAATCACATAATCCAAGTCGTAGATGTAGTCAATTAATTCAATACCGGCAGTGATCACTGGATGATAAACACAAAAATGGAAAGAAAAAGAAAGATGGAACAAACGACGAAGAAAAGAAGTAGAGAAAAGAAGCGGAAAGAAAGGAAACATACAAACAAAGGATGAGTGAAAATTTTTCCAATAATTCAGGAAAAATAGAAGAGTTATTAGATGATAGAAATAGGAGAATAACAAAAATTATAAAAGAAACAGCAAAACAGATAATAGCCCCCCTAAAGAAAACGCCGGACAAACTGTCGAAGGAAACAAAATACATCCCAGAGAAAAGGAGAAAACTGATAACCGAGGGTAAAAGAGACACCATTGAATACACAGAAACCAACAAAACAGCAAGAAAAATGGCGAAACAGGATATACCAAACAATCCCTATTATCCCTATTAGGACAGAACAAGGGTCTAAATATATTTGAAAGACATAACACACCTAAGAAACAGATAACAAAAATAAAAGATGCGAAAAACAACATAGTAGAAGACAGACAATAGATATTAAAAGTTGTGGAATCTTTCTATAGAGATCTGCACGAACCCAAAATAACAAACACAATGACAAGAGACGACAGAATTCGACTAGTAAATGTCAACTCAGAAGGAATGCCCGAGATAGATATGGAAGAACTGGAGAAAGGGTTATCGCAGATGAAAAATGGTAAAGCTGTAGGAGAAGACAACATTCTGCTTGAAATGCTTAAATAAAATCATTGAAATCTGGGCAATAATGAAGTCATTGAGAAATGCAAGAGTGGATCAACGTTATACACACCTTATTGAAAACATCTATAGGAATTCGTTTAGAGATCCAAGATGGCGCCGAGTGACGATCCACCGGCGGATGCCGAGAATAAAAATTGCAAACATTGCAAATCAAATGTTGATAAAGTGGGTGTTAAGTGCTCAAATTGTATAGGACACTATCACCAGTTCTGTGTCCTAAGAACCAGTGGTTTGTAGGTGCTTAGTGGAAGTAAAATCCTAGTTTTGTGTCCGCTGTGTGCAAAAAACGTACGGGATGAAGAGATAAACAACCTAGTGTTGGGAAAGAATGCAGAAATAGCTTCATTAAAAGCAAAATTGGCAGAAGTGCAAAATGCTGGTAACCAGGATATTCTTCAAAAAATCGAGACAATGGAGAAAACCTTATTGGGGAAAATTGGAGACCTCGAAAAAAAGGTAAACAAAAATAATACACCTCTTATTGCAACGCTGCCAAGTTCTTCGGGTGTGTATCCATATCAGCCACACGTGGAGTCAACTGGATGTAAGAACCCGAAAACCAGTGTATTTCCGAATAGCACCGAGTTAGTTCGTCCAGCAGAATCAGACAAAACTGTACGCAACTACGCCACTGCCGCCAATGCAGCCTCCGAAAATCGTCGCAGGAAAAATATTGCTGCTACGGATATGCTATCGGGAGAGCCGCGATCCCATATGCCTATGAAGCCCCGAGAAGTGTCAGGCGCTTGTGGTGACGTTGATGCAAATCAGGTGATTGACATTGACGCGACAGAGGATCGGGAAACTGCTGAAAGCCAAAACAATGTTTGGAAAATACAAATAAATAAAAGGAGGGCTAAATTGCAGCAAAATCCAAGTTACAACCAAGATAATCGGCCAAAACCACTAAAGGAACAAAGTATCAGCAAAAGTGTTCATTAAAGCTAGGGCAGAAGATGGCTTTTTTGTTTGTCACTGGGCTTGCCTCTGAAACAAGGAGGAAAGCGTTCTTGATTTCCTCAAATTCTCTAATCTGGGACATGGTTGTAAATGTGATAAAATAAAAACTAGGAGGGAAAAGTACTGTGCATCATTTAAATTGGTTGTACCACTCGGGGATCGTCCCAAATATTTGGCCTGTTGAAGTATCAGTGAACAATTTTCTGAATCTACAGAACGAAGGGAAGGTGCTAGTGAAATCCCAGACGCCAAGCAAATGACCTTGAAGGTGTTTCATATAAATATAAGATAACTGAGAAATAAAAGTCCTTTATTTGAAGCATCTTTAGTTGATAAGGATTATGATATATTATGTCTAACAGAACACTGGCTAAATCCTCTAGAACTAGAAACATTAGTCATTAATGGTTACTCTCTCATAGAATTTTCAGCCAGACAACAGTTTGCTGGTGGTGGTACGGCTATTTTTCTGAAAAATTGCCATTGTATAGATTTAAAAAAAGTAAATGTCCCCATTTTAGCAAAATGTTTCGAATGTTGTTGTGTTTTTTTTAATAATTTAGATTTATATATTTTACGACTCTACAGATCACCTTCGGGAATTTTCGTAACATTTCCAACGAAACTTGAAAGGGTTTTAAATAATCTAAAACAAGGTTCCAGTTATATAAACTGCTCCTTAAAAGTTAGGGATATTAAAATTCGTAACTCATTTTTAAGTTGTAATAATTTATTAAATACTGAACGCATTTTGCAGTGCGAGACATCGCCAGAAAGAGCAGACTTTCTACTTTTACATGGTGTTTCAAAAACATTCTTGGAGAGGCACTTGTCAATTATACAGAGCGGGAAAGAAAGTGATGCAAAAACATTAAAGAATATAGAGCTGTACCATGTGTGACAAGAAGTGTGAAGACAAGTTTTTCCAAGTTTTGGATTACTTATAATATTCCCTTTCAATTCAGGGTAGGAACCCATATTCGATTTTTATTTTGTATATTTTATTTTGACGACGCTCGTGAAGCTAATCCTACGCTACATTTCACATCCTACCCAAGCCAGAAACATACAAAAACATAAATTTAAATAAATAAAACTAAGTTTACTGTATACAGTGGTATAGAAAAGTTAAACCTAAAAACAAATAATGTTTAAAGAGCAAAAAAAAAATTAATAGGTGGTAAAGCCCCCGCGAGCATCGATTACGGCCTGGCATCTCCTTGGCATGCTGTCAATTCAATTATTGATCATATTTTGTGGAATAGCATTCCACAATTCTGGTAGAACTCTTCTTAAATCGTCAAAAGTTTGTACTGCCGGCACGTGTTCGTCTAACTTCCTTTGGAGCATATCCCACGCATATTCAATGCAGTTCAGGTCTGGCGCTAGAGGTGGCAATGCAAGGTGGGGTATGCCATTTTCTTCCAGATCATTTAAGACAATAGCAGCTCTATGATGTCTTGCATTGTCGTCTAGAAATAAAAACCCATCCCCTATAGCAGCGTAAATGTTTGGCACGATGTTGTTTATGATTTGCTCTTTGTACTGCTCGCCATTAATATTTCCTTCACATATGTAAAGATCGGTACGGCCGTCAAAACATATGCCTCCCCAAACCATTATTGATCCTCCACGATAGGGATACACTTTTTGTACTGTACGCCTATTACGTGGTATCCCTGGCAAAGTCCAAACACGTGCTCTTCGACTGTCTGAAAATCTCACATACCTAGATTCATCAGTAAAAAGGACCGTCCTCCATTCGTCCCTCCAATAGATATGCTCCCTAGCCCATTCCAATCGTTGCTGCATATGTAGCGGAGTAAGAGGAGCTCGGCGCAGAAGACGTCTTGATTTTAAATTTATATCACCTAACCTTCTTCTTATAGTGTCGATGGATAAGGCGTTTCCTGTCGCGTTGAAAAAATCTCGTGAAAAATGTCTGCAGGTGGATAATGGCTGTCTCCTGGCGCTTAATGTAATTAGCCGATCTTCTCTTGGATTTGTTTTTTTGGGGCGACCTCTTCTTCGGCGTTCATCTACTGTGCCAGTTTCATTTAAACGACTGTTAAGTCTACTAATGACACTTTGTGAGATGTTGAACATTTCTGCGACATGTTCTTGAGAACGACCACTTTGAAGCATGCCGACTGCCCGACTGGCTTGTTCAACACTTAACTTACGTCTTGCCATTATAGCACGAATTTAAATTTTAAAATTTCAAAGAGCCAAGACATTGACACAATGTTGACATTCGTAAACAATGATACCACCTGGCTTAGGTAGCATGTGAAATGTATCGTAGGATTAGCTTCACGAGCGCCGTCAAAAAAAAATACAAAATTTCCAATAATTGATTACCATTTTGTTACGAATAAAAATCGAATATGGGTTCCTATCCTGAATTGAAAGGGAATATTATAAGTAACCCAAAACTTGGAAAAAAATTGTCTCCACACTCCTTATCATACATGGTACAGTTCTATATTCTTTAAAGTTTTTGCATCACTTTCTTTCCCGCTCTGTATAATTGACAAGTGTCTCTCCAAGAACGTTTTTCAAACACCATGTAAAAGAAGAAAGTCTGCTCTTTCTGGTGATGTCTCGCACTGCAAAATGCGTTAAATATTTAATAAAGTAAAAATGAGTCACGAATTTTAATATCCCTAACTTATAAGGAGCAGTTTAGTAGCGGGCGACTTTAATGTCTACTTTGGTGAGGGGGATAGAGACTGCCAGGGTCTGATGGATATTATGGTAAGTTACAACCTTAAACCCACAATTGTTGAACCAACAAGAAATGATCACTGCTTGGATAATGTTTTTCTGGATATTGAAGCTGATGTTATGGGCTCGGAAGTCCTTGAAGCTAATTTATCTGATCATAGAGCTCAAATTGTCACAACAAACCTAAAGGTACCTCTGTAGAAGAACACAAAAATTTGTAAAAGGGTTTTCAGGCTCAGGACACAGCTAGGCCTGTGGAAGTATTACATTACCCTTGAAAGCCGTAATTTTGACTTCATTAATGATCCAAATAACAATGTCGATAAAAAGTATCATGAATTCCAGAGCATCCTTTCCCGCAAAACAGTATGTTGTACGCTCAGATCAGGGCTCTGATATTTCATGGTTTAATGAAAATCTACGTCAAATGAGAGACCATTTGGTATTATTGTATTGCCTTTTGGCCTCACCAAGAAAATGCAAATCATTTGCATTTTCTTGGTGAGTCCAAAAGGCAATACAATAATACCGCATTTGATCAGGAATTAAAATATTTTTAACAAATTTATAAATCCTCTATTTGTAGAGAAAGAAGGGATGCAAATGATAGAATAATTAAGTGTATATAATAAATAAACATAGCTCTCCCAAAAATAAGCAAACCACTGAATGTAATATCTCACCCGAAGATTTTAATGCGATTTTCACAAATATAGCAAACAATTTAATTAAAAACATTCGCCCTTCAAATATCAACCCTTTTCAAACACTTGTCAATATAGACAAATCTAATAAATCATTTAGTTTTTCTGAGGTTACAATATAACGAAGTTCGGGATGTTATTAAAAATATAAAAAATAAAAATGGCTGTGATATATATAACCTCAACATAAAATTGCTAAAAACTGTCAAAAACATCATTGTCATTCCTCTTACAAAATTAATAAACAATTGTATTGCCGAAAGAATATTTCCATCCTCTCTACAAAGAGCTATAGTTATCCCAATCTATAAAAAGGGAGATCCGGAGGTGCCAGGGAACTATAGAACGATATCCTATACTCCCAATAATATCTAAGGTCATTGAAAAGTGTTTAGCAAAACAGCTCATTATATTTTTTGAAAGTGAAAATCTCTTGTGTGAATGCGAGTTTGGCTTTAGAAAGGGGAGAAACACGGTTGTGGGAAAATTGGATTTGCTCTCTGGTATCCTGGATGGTTACAGCAGCCTTGAATATAGCTCAGTGGTGTTGTGCGACTTAAACAAGGCATTTGACAGCATTATCCTAGAAAAACTTATATACTATAACATCGAAAAGCCTTGTATTGAACTTCTGGGAACTTATTTGAGGTTCAGTGCTTGGGCCACTATTATTTATAATTTATATCAATGTTCTACCTTTAGTAAGCCCAAGTAGTAAATATACACTGTTTGCTGATGATACAACAATCATGGTCCGTGAGAGCTCCTTGGAGTTGTCTTTGGCGGTATCCCGGTTGGCTTGCGAGGTGACTGAGGAATGGTTCGCAGCCAACAGACTACTGTTGAATGCTGGAGAGACGAATAAGATGGTGTTTGGTTTGCGGGAGCTGTGGGGCTCAAATACAGCACAGCAATGAGGTTTCTGGGTGTCGAGCTGGATCCGGTACTCCTGTGGAATCGACACATAAATGGTCTGGCCAGAGATATTTACCTGTTGCGGAACCTAAGATCCTGTGTTTCACAAAATTCAATTCGCACAGCATTCTCGCATGTCTTATGCTGTTCTGGCATCGCGGATTTTTAGCTTGCATCGACGAGCTTTGCGTTATATGGCGGATCTGGGCTACAGGCAAGAATGTAGGAAGGAATTTGTTTCTCTAAAAATTTTGACATTTCCATCATTGTTTATTTTTGAGAAACTGCTGTACATGAAGAGGAATTTTGTAAGCATTGAGACTTATCAGGGTATGCATTCCTATCATACAAGGCATAGGTTGGATGCTATACTTCCTTACAACCGACTAAAGAGATGTCAAACAACAACTAGGTACTGGGCTGTTAAATCTTGGATCAAACTCCCACATCAAACAAAATCACTCCCAATTCAAAAATTTAAAAGTCAAATTAGAGATCTGTTGAGTACAAATTCTTTTTATTCCTTCGAAGAATTTTTTAATCATAGATTTTAAGGAAGAGGAGTTCGGCAAGGGGACGTAATATCTCCAAAACTATTCACTTTAGTACTCGAGGATATTTTTAAAAAGCTACAATGGGAAAACTAAGGGTTAAACTTACATGGTGAACGCTTGCACAATCTACGATTTGCCGACGATATTGCACTATTTGCAAAAGATAAACAGGAATTGATTGATATGTTGGAAGAACTACAAGATGAGGCCGCAAAAGTAGGATTACACATGAGCTACACAAAGATCCAGTTTATTACAAATACACCAGATGCAGACGAAACAATACCGATTCATGACACCACAATAAAAGAGACAGAAACATACATATAGCTTGGCCAAGCTATAACACCGGGCTGGGATGAGCGGTCTACAGCAAATTAAAGTACATCTTCAGCATGAATATCCCAATGACTTTAAAATCAAAAGTCTATAACGAGTGTATACTGCCTGTTGTCACGTATGGTTGCGAGACCTGGGTAATAACCGGAGAGATCAAACATGAATTGGAAGTACATCAGAGGGCCATGGATAAACGAATTTTAGGAATTTCGCTGAGAGACCACAAAACAAATAAGTACATGGATAAAGGAAAAACCAAAGTCTCCGACATGATAAAAAGAATTGGTTCCCTAAAATGGCAATAGGCAGGACACGTGGCCAGACATACAGAAAAATGGAGCGGGTATATCACCAGATGGAGACCTTGGGAAGAGAGAAGAAGTGTTGCAAGACCCCAGCAAAGATGGTACGACGAGATAAAGAAGGTGGCAGGCTTAAATTGATCTCGAGTTGCGCATAACCGAAGCCAATGGTCAAATTTGAAAGAGGCCTATTTCCAAAGGTTAGAAAACGGCTAAAATAGGATAGGATAAGTTCAGTTCTGTTCTTATTGACACGAAAGTATCAAGTGAATTACAATTATTGACCTTTAGACTAAGTCTTCTTTTTATTGTCGTATGGCTTCTACCATGCAATTTTGTTGGTGTTACGGAATTGGAAATTTTAAGAATCAAAAAATTGGACGTAAAAATCTATTCTTGATAATTTTTTTCTTTGTATAATATGCTGCAATCGTCGCGCAACCGTAAAATAAACTGCCAGACATTTTAAAAGTTTAGAACCGACCGTGAATGTAAAATCAGCAAAGCCAATCTATTCCATTTACGTCTCTTAATCCGTAGAAAAAAGTAAAACACGACGGAGTGATAAAGCGAGCTGCATTTCGATGGTACGGCTAAAACCTTGAGCGAAATGGCCAAATTTGTTTTACTCGTTCGGGAGTGGCTAAATCGCTCACCGCCGGTGGCGTGATATCAATTTGGATCAAATCCTCTCCGCTTTTCCGCAACGTACATCAACTGTCGCTCAGTGTAGTTTAAACACAATACATTATTTAGCAGTCCGGAAGTTTAATCCGAAGTTAAGGAATTAGGACGATGTTTCCTTCCTACGATGCTAGGAGGCAGGTAATGCGATAAGTATATTATTTCCGATTTAAATTAACTGATATCGTTTGTTTTACACAGGATAATTTTCTCTTTTTCTAAGTTTAACAGAGAGAGGAAAGGAATCCTCTGCGGAAAATTCACGTTATTAAAGTATGGCAACGTTGACTGGAGGCTGGAAGCAATTTTAAACTTCCGCTTCGTCTTCGGTCGAGTCAACACGCGTTTTGTAGCGGCTCCTTTGTCGCCATTGGGTGACCACGTTCAGTGACCATTGTTTCTCCCTGAGGAAGAATCGGGTGTCCCAGCCAGAATAAATTCCCATTCACGCTGGGGCCTGTGCCTGCTAAGATTCGGCTCACAGCTGTTGCTTTATATTTGTGTTTTATAGTCGGAGCCTTCAAGAGAGCATATGCTCGACATCTTGAAGGGTCCAAACATATAGTACCTCCCTCAGATGCAACAAGGGTGTAACCTATCAGGGAGGGTCGCCACAGCTCTAGCTAAGCCATGCGGGAAACCCACTAACAGAACCCCCCCATCAAGTCAACAATGAAATTTTGTCAGATTTATTGCTTAGTTTTATATATTGTTCCACTAAGATGAGGCTCAATTTTGTACAAAAATAATCCAGAGGCGTTATTGAAATCTTTAGTGCCTTTGTCACTCATCTATACACGATCACATCAGGCTTTAGTGAAAGAGTTATATTTGTTGCTTTCATAAATGATTTGTCATAGGTGGCAACGTGAACTTAAAGGCGTTAATATTTGGCAGACGTTTATTAGTTTTCCATCACATACCAACGATACAGGCAAGCATCTGATCTCTGCGACTGAAAATCATAGTCTAGAAATATGGAAAATTGTTATCAGCCTATATGCAATGTTGCCAGTTTGATTTGATCATTATTTATAAGTCCGAAACTTTAAAAGGATGTTAAAGAATTAGCTACAGTTGCTATCAGCCTATATGCAATGTTGCCAATTTAATTTGAACGTAATGTATAGGTTCGAAACTTCAAAATGATGTTCAGGAATTAGTTACAATAGAGCTTATCCACAATACCGGAACAAAATGTAATGCTTTTGTATTGTGGATAAACTTTGTTGTAGTGCATTTTGCCGCAGGTTCCGTACTCCAACTTAGTTGAGGAATTAGACTGATATTTTCGTCTCATATGCGTATTACTTCCGACTAAATTAACGTTATTTCAGTTAGAAAGTTAAAAGGGGTTAATATTATTTAGCAAATAAAATGCAAGTCTATAATCATAGAGACATAATAATAATTTACAAGTTACTCTAAGCCTACAACCAATGTTGCCATTTAGAATTTTGCCAGTCCACGCTACCTATGACCCCTTTGAACAGCGTGTCTGCTTCCAGGTGACGCAGTTGCCCAGTGTGCGTATTATCAGATCATTTTTGTTCATATGCCTTATAAAAATAAAATAGACACTGGACTAACCCAAGCTAACCAAAGCCGATCAAAATAATATATTACCCGTATTGGTTGTAAAAAACAAAAGAAAAATGAATTTCGTTTAATTGAAAACTTGGCAACAGCATCAGTGCAGCAAACACAATCTTTTTGAAAACTTAATTAAAGCTTCTTTATGATCAAACTCATAGGGATCAACATGATTTTTACAAAAATAGAAGGCACTCGCATATACAGTCAGGCCATGCGAAACTATTAAATAAACTTAAAAAAAAACCT
>JAEQML010064093.1:0-22373 GCA_016904865.1 Pissodes strobi | reverse complement strand
ACAGGGTGATATTTAATTAATGATTTTAATTAGTTCACAATATTATTCGTAAATAATTATTGAGTCTACAAATAAAATTTTAGTGCTTTATAGAAGAACTCAAATGTTTATCTTCATGTTTCTAAAGTCGACTTTTTTAACCAACTATACTTAATTTAAAAGTGGTTACTTGCAATATATGTAGATTTATTTATTTTTCGGTTCGATTTTAGGTCTTAGTGTTATTCTATCTGTAATATAAAAAAATCTGACTTTTTGATACGGTTTTTTTGACGTTGAAGTTCTACTTTTTTGTCATAAGGAGGTTACTATT
Organism: Pissodes strobi; assembly: GCA_016904865.1. Classification (NCBI taxonomy): domain Eukaryota; kingdom Metazoa; phylum Arthropoda; class Insecta; order Coleoptera; family Curculionidae; genus Pissodes; species Pissodes strobi. Next base: position 22,060 of record JAEQML010064093.1, on the reverse strand, counting down.
GATAACGGATGTAAAACAATTTGCACTCTTGCTGAGAACAGAGGTAAAAGTCGACTGATTATACAATGACATTGGTATGTAAAATGAAACAGAAAAATCATAATAATAGTAAAAACAATAACGATATAAATAATAGTATTATGTGCTTTTTTAATAGAGAAAATTTGGGATTTTATATCTTTATTTTTAATTTAAAAATTTATATTAAAATTAAAGATAAAAACTTCGGTTCTTAGGTTACCCAAAATCTAATAAAGGCGACGTTTGAAGAAAATATAGTATGTCTTATTCAAAGTAAAAGCTACTTCTTGTGATTTATCTGTTATTGTCGGCGTTCGTCTGGCAATCGTAAAATAATTGCTTTTACTCCTAATAAGACAAAATTCTATTACATACATCATACTTTAAAATTTACGCATCTATACATCGTATAATATATAATTTTAACTTTACATAAACGTATATTTTTTCTATATATACCGCAAAACACTTGCTTTCAAAGCAATCCTCACATAACTTAATATTAGTTTTTTCTAAAAAATGTTCCCTTCCAGCCGCTTTAAACCAAGTGTTAAATCTAAAATTTTATATCATTAAAAGAAATCAATAATAAGGCAACTTATGAAGTACTTATTGTTAAATATTTTGTTATTATACTTCTCTGAAAACGCCTTATTTTCATCTATTTTTGCAATAAAGAAAAGTGGGCTTTTTCGGGCCAGCGCACGGACACAACGTACGGAATAATTTATGTATTAACAACTTTGGTTATTTTCTGTCAGGGTTTTCATTTATTTTTGGCACCAACCTACAGAATTTATCATAAGTTAGAGAAAAACTGTTTATACCTAAGTTGAAGTATTCTTCCCATATTATATTTTAGAGCTTTCTTTTATGGCAGTGGCACACACACACCAAAGGGAGATCTTATGGCGCACGACGAGCGGTGTGTGCGCGAAGATGTTGATGGCACGGTTCTTGAATAGTTGTAGGCTGTAATTAGGGGAAACAGATGTCCTGGGAGTGAGTTCCACAGTGATGCATTGCGCCAGACAAAGGAGTTCTTGTAAAGCGATGTTCTAGGTGTTTCCAGTTGTACGACGAACTGGTGCGCTCTTGCAGTCTGTCGTGACTGTCTCAGATTCGTTGCCAGGGGCCGGATGAGGCGGGCCAAATCCTGGGATCATCTGCCATGGAAGTATCTGTAAAACAGGGACATCTCGGCCACATGTCTGCGGTGTTCCTGTCCAGATTTCGGGTTAATTCCGGGTCGCCGACGAAACGCACAGCTCTCTTTTGAATGGAATCCAGCAGCTTTAGGGTGTGCTTTGGTGCGGCACCCCAGATGTGTGAGCAATATTCTAAGCACGGTCTTATTTGCGCTTTGTAAGCAAGAGCAACTGCTGCAGTATATACAGTTTTTTATTGCGAAATGGCGCACTAAGCGTCTGGGAGGCTAATTTTGCGATGTTAGCAACGTGGTCATGCCAGGACATATTGCTATAGACCGAGACACCCAGTAGTTCGATTGACGAGGATGAAGAAATGGTCGATACTACCATAATGATGTCAGAGCCCGCCGTATTGGTAAACGTGGCTGCTTGGGTCTTTGCTACATTGAACTGGACCAAATACCAAATATCTGTCACCCCAAGTTTGAACTTTCTTTAGGTCTTGATTAATTGCTTTGATTTTGCTCCTGTCTGCGGTGATAAGTCTCAGTCGTTGGTAAAGGTTTTTCTGATCTAAATTGGGAGACAAGGGTACTGCCAACTGCAAAACTGTAAACATGATTATTCGTTTCGGTCATAGATAATGGTAAATATGTCTGAGATTTGTCCATCAACTGCAACGTGCAGCGATCGGTTCTTAAGGAAACTGACAAGCCTGCTGCAGAGAGAGACTGGCAGTTCAAAGGACGGCGGCTTGTTGAGCAGTCCGTCATGCCAAACTCTGTCGAATGCCTTGGAAATATCCAATGCAGTCGCTCGAGACTCTCCGTAGTTCTCAATTGCCCTACTCCATATATAAATAACATAGGCCAATATATCCCCTGTACATCTTCCTTTGCGAAAGCGGCATTGATTATCGCTGATTATTCTGTTGTTCCTGTTCTGCAGGTACTTGAGTAGTTGCTAATTGACTACACGTTCCATGACTTTGGAGATTATTGGAAGCAAGGCAAATAGGCGATAGTTGGCCTTTTTTGCCTTTTTCTGGAACAGGTTGCACTCGAGCGACTTTCCAAGAAGATGGGTATGTCCCTTATCGGTAAGGCTCATAAAAAAGTCTGGAAAAAACGAGTGTTAGTTCGTTTGAGCAGTTCTTTAACACGATGGCAGGTATTCCGCCCGGTCCTGATGCCTTTTGCGTATCTAGTTCTTATCACGGTGATGAAACTTGACTTCTGCCATGGTAGTGTTAATGTTCGATATGGTTGGGAGAGCCTTGCCTTGGGGGACGTCTAAGGTAGAGTGCGATGAAAATATTTTGCCGAGCATGTTTGCTTTTCCTTGGCTGTAGTCGCCGTGATGCCACGTTCGTCTATCAAAGGTGGAAGAGACGTTTTTGTAAAGTTATTACTTACTGCCTTTGCTACCGACCAGAAATTCCTGGAGCCACTGGGACATTGCAAAAGTTTATCCCTGATCCGATTGTGATTGTGTTTGTCCATAGTTTTGTCGTTCACACGTTTGCAATCGCTTCTCGCTTCGACAAAATAATTGCGATTTTCGTCGATCTGATTTTACTGCCAGTGCTTCTAGGGTTGCTGTTTCCTACCTACAGCTTTTTCGCATCTTCTGTCGAACCAGGGCTTTCCTTTTGACGGGGTGTATGCTTCCATTCCTGAGGAGATTACTTGCATAATCTCTTCGCAGCAGACTAAGGGGTCGTCAGTGTCAAAGCAGACGTCGGGCCAAGGAAAATCTAGATAGAACTCCCTTAGATCGTCCCAGTTTGCAGAATTGTAATGCCAGATTTTGCGAGGCAATGGTGGATCCTTCTGTAGAAGTGGAAATTCACAAACCGTTGTAGTAAGTTGGTGGTCAGAAGTACCTAATGGCAGACCAACTGTAATGGTATACTGGTCAGGATTGGTGGTTAGAAAAAGATCCAGGATGGCTGCGAATTCGCCCCTTTCTGAGACTCGAGTTTGTTTTCTACAAGTTGAGTAAGCCCGCAGCTGATTGCAAATGCTTCAGCTTCTCTACCGTCGTTGTCGGTCTTGTTGTGATGTTTGAGCCTGTTAGTGTTGTGGGCACAAGTCTCCCAGAATGAATATTTCTGAATTGGGGTGATTGACCTGTATCAAAATAAACAAACGAAGATGGCAAATCAAATTAATGAAACAAACATTATTTTTTATAAATAAAACTCCCTACATTATATATGTCGTAGTCTTATACTGAAATCCGTCATTTCATGAAAAATCTAGTCACATCATGAAGCGTCGGCATGTTGTGTAAAAATATGAAGCTACATAATCAGACAAGGCTTTTCATGAAAAACCCATAATATGGCGGCGTATTGTGTGTAACACAACCTGCCTAACTTTGAACGTTCCCGTGTCATGAAGTGCCCACGAAGAGACACATTATGTTTGAATGGCTTATGTTAATTTGGTATTTAAAGGTAGGATTATACGCGTTTTAAGATCCTTTACAGGCGTAGCCGACTATATCAAACTCGGCCTCTCCTATTGGTCGATCCGCATGGCCCTCCGCTCGCTTCGCTCGCTACGGGGGCTCAAGAAAAGGAAACTAACCAGGTGCTAACCCAATCTAACCCAAGACATACCCAAAATCAAGAAAAAAAGTTGTTTAGAAACATAATCAAAAAAAAAATTAAAAAAAACAACGGGGTTCGAACCCGTATTTTCCAGGTGAGACCCAACGATTTAAACCTCTACACCACGAGAGCTCTTGCGAGAAATTGAGTGTATCACGAAGACATATTGTTAAAGTTTTAATATATACCTTTTTTTAATTGTTGCATGTTGTATGGCCGCTTATTTGGATACTGCCTATAGTACTCATTGTAGTGTCCATCAAATAACTCCTTTCCAGTATTTTGTTCCATGCCTTCCACAAATAAAGATAAAATATTATCTAGCCGCTTTGCCCGCTTCACGAAGTGCCGTTCTTTAAATTCAGTCGGATCATGTTACGACGCTATCCGCCGGAAGAATGTAGTGTTTTTGGGAAACGCCTCGGTAGATTATGTGGCCTCATTTATTTACATAATATGCCGACGTTTCATGATATGACTAGTCTTTTCATGAAAAGGCGGATTTCACAATGAGACTACGACATATATATTATGCCATAATAATAGCCTACGTATCCTGATTTAAAAAATGTATTTGATATTTCGTTTAGCCGTTTTTGGGGCATTTAACTTTAAAATATAATAATTGAAACGAATTTGAGATTAGATTGCCTTGAGAACCAAAGTTTGCTTATTTTCTATCAATTAACTTTATGCTTATGTATAAAAAAATTAACCAGTTTTTGGGTTTTTATGTTATTTTCAGAAAATTGTAATAAAATATTGGTCATTACACGCCCAGAATTCGATTTTCCTCTGCTTTCATTGCTTTTTTTTCGGACTCGTAATGAATTATGCTATTACGTGGAACTACTAAACTTACTATACTATGTAAAACATTATAAATGTTAATAATAAAACCAACATACCTTCCAAGATCTCGAGGTAATTTAAATATTTTTTTTTCCACTTCTAGTTGAACAATGTAAATAAAGGCACTTTCAAAAACGCAAAATTACAAAAGTGCAAAAAAATATATGTTTGAAGGTTTAAATAATTATATAAGCTCTCACACTATAGATATCACCGCCCGAGCATCACGAATCTAAAATATTAACTGCAGTCTTAGACTATATCCTCTTATGGTTAACCATCGGTAGGGGGTGCAGATTACATAAACTTTCGCATCTGGTGTAGCTTTATCTGGGTTTTGAATCCATAAAAACTCTTTAATTTTTTCTATTTTTCAGTATCTGTAGAAGCAGTTGTACAAAATAATCCCCTATACTTTGGCACCCTCTTATTCTTTATTTTTGAAGCTAGAAAAAAAACTTTAAATATAAAAGTTAGAGAATTCTTCCTAAACCGTCACAATCCGATATCAGATTAAACAAAAGCGCATCGTAAACCTGACAAAAAATATCATTTTTCAAAATTATTCATTGAAGTGAGAGTTATTTTTATTTTGGTTTCAAAAATATGAACACTTGTTTCACCTGATAATGGATCCTGGCAGCTTAGAAAAAATCCTTTAACTTTTATAATTTTTAGCTTTAAAAATAAAGGCTGTAGACCGGAGCTTAAATATACAGGGAAATCCTGTACACTTGCTATACGCATATAGATACCAAGCAAACATTTACATTTATAATTTAATTAGTTTATATATAAACGCTGGTTTATTTTATTAATTAGCCATGGTATTAACTACAATTTATTACCTATTTATACGTTAGGAAATAATTACGGTGTTAACTGAGCATCAAAATTAATTAAATTGATAAATAATAGTTTTGATTATTATAACGATTTATAGGAAGTGTCTTTCTTTGTTTTTTAGCCGGAGACTTTGGCTGAAATGCAACTGCATCTCCTACAGAAGGAACATCAAATTAAAATGGAAGAAGCCGCGATAAGGGGAACTGGTTTTATGGTTCGAGTTAAACAGTTCTTGAAGCCAACTGGATATAAACCTTTGATAATCTTGTTTGGATTATTCTTTTTCCAGCAGTTTTCTGGAATATACATCACATTGTTTTATTCTGTGACCTTCTTTGAAGTAAGTTAAATAGGTACCATTTTAACAAATGTCTTGAAACATCAGAAGCAAGCAAGAAATGTTTTTGTTACAATATTTAAACTTTTCTAGCTTTCTTTAAATCCAAAAATCTAATACTCTAAACTACATGCATGCATGCTTTTGATTAATTTGACAAGAGAGGATATAGCCAGATGTTGGTGATCTTCACCTGCTTGAAGTAATAATGTCTCAATGTAGTTATGGAATTTAAAATAAGTTTCTAATTTAAAAGATGTTTTAAGCACGCTTTTCGATATAATTTTAACGAAAAAGAAAACAAAGTCTTCTATGACAAACATGTTTGGTACCAAAATAAGTATTCTGATTATGACTTTTTATACTAAATATTACTAAATTATTATTATTTGCAAAATAATCGTTACTAGAGCTTGTAGTAATTCGGTAACCTGTAAAAATGTCGTTATCGCACATCAAAGATTAAAGTGTTTACAAGATCGCAAAATAAGGGAAAAATTCAATAGGCCCTGACGTACAGTTTTTTGGTTTTGGTGCCACTGAAAGTTACTAAGGATATTCCTTGACAGCTGGGCAAAATATCATTAACGCTCATCAAAGATTAAAGTGTCTACAAGGACACAAGCCAGTACAAAAAGTATTTGAAAAATCCACATTACTTTTATTGGCAATCTGTGACCGGCAGGCTTATATTTCTAGTACCACTGGAGGCTAGTCTTGCTAGCTGTATGAAATTTTGTTAACGCACATCAAAGATTAAAGCATCTACAAGGACATAAGCCAGAAAAAAAATGTGGGAAAGTTCCAAATTTAATTTTTTGGGCACTCCTTAATGGGCAGACCTTTCCTACGTAGAATATCCCTTGATAGCTATACAAAATGTCCTTATCGCACATCAAAGATTAATGTTTTTAAGAACATAAGCCGGAAAGGAAACAAATATGGGAAAATTCAAACTTAATTTTATGATGAGTATCTGATGAGGAGACTTTTCGTTCTGGTGCAACTGGAGGCTTCTTAAGTGAAATTTTGATATGGGAAAAACTCAACTCAACTCAAAATTTTATGGACTTTTCTGACAAGCAGGCTTTTGGTTCTGGTGCCACTGGAGACTTACTAAGCTATCCATGGATTGCTGAACAAAATATATAATATAGGAATATGAGAAGTTTCCAATTTAATTATTTGGGCAGTCACTACGGGCAGGCATCTGGTTATGAATACAAATCAACTGTACAAAATATCGTTAAAGTTTATCAAAGATAGCCTAGTGCACCTTTTTACTTACCTACTGTATTCACGGCCTTTCCTTCAATTCCCATTAGTTTTTTTTTAAAACCAGGTTCGTGGTACCAGTGTGTTGACACCCTTTTGAATGAAAATATTTTACGTAGACGCCATGAGCAACTGCCTATTTCCTCCACTTAGGCAGTTGCTTCATTCCACCTGTCCTGTACCCAAATGTAATCCTAGTTATACGAAAATGAGCGTAGGTGAAACCACTTTCCGTTTCAAAATACTAATTGAGAACAGTATGTTCAAAAATTTCTGTTATGACCTAGGTAATTAAGAGTTCGCTTATTCGGCTGTTTTTGACTTTTTATCTGACTCTCCCCCAAGCTTAAATTCAATCTGGTCAAATAAATTCTACATTTCCTGATAAATGAAATACAGATTGGCACTAGCACTGACTTTTAATGACGGTTTATATAAATATCAAGGATATACATCAGATATTTTTCGATAAAAACAGGTACCCTATTCATTATGCATTACAGCTAAACTTTATCTCCAGATCTAAATGTTAGTCCGTAACCTGCAATCCAAGACTAGATAGCTTTGAGTACCTTTCCTCAAGACTGGCAACGAATTTTGAACGGAGTTTCCTTTTACTGCATACAGTACTTTTCCTTGACTACTTATTTACCGGCCACGGGCATCTGGTACTCTGAGACACATTTCGCGAGTTAGTCAATACTGATTAACATTTGGGCAGCGTAACGAGTTACCCAACATGAAGATTTTTATTTGACTAACTTTTCAGACTTCCTATATTTTTGGGCAGAGTAACGTGCTATCGCGCGTAACGAATCTTTCTCGACTAACTCTTTCCCAAAGATTTTTAACTTTTTATACCATCTTTCAAGGCTTGTTTTTTGTTGGTCTCGAAAACTCTGGAATCATCATGTGCCCAGCCATTAAAATGCATTTCCTAAGAACATTTAAAATTCCTAAGTCTCTCTCTCCCTCTTCTCATTTGTCAAATGTTTTGAAGGTCACTGATGAGCCCTTTTTTAATTATGTGGGCTATTAACGTAAAGTATCTTTTCTAGGGTATAGGTTATATCATTAGCTTTATATACTATGGAAAAGCACTAAGTTGGCCCTAGCGCATGAGCACTAAGGTTTCTCGAGCGATGAATTTTCTGCCTTTTGTCCATCATTAAAGTTTAGTTTTGATGATTTAAATTTAAATAATAAATGAGTTCTAGGTCTAAAAAAATAAAGAGGCTGCTCTCTAGAGTAAATAAATAATGTTACTTTGGGTATAGTTTTAAAAATATATGAATTAGTGCCAATCAGTAATAGGCGGTTATATGCTCCTATTGCCAAAGGGCTGTTAAGGATAGGGAACATTTTCACCATGCCTACCTCAGAATAGCTTATTATATATATTTGTTGCTAAACATTGTCTTTTAATTTAGGAAACTGGATCATCTGTTAATCCTTATTTAGCGTCAACTCTAATTGGTACCGTACGCTTTGTCATGTCCTGCATAAATACGTATATGCTAAGGACTTTCCATAGAAGACCTTTGATTATGATATCAGGTTTAGGAATGTGCATGTGTATGCTATTTTCCGGATTATTTACCATGTGGATTAAAGAAGGTAAATAATAAAATTTTAGTCTAGCTTTTCAAAGGCCAATGTCATTAGTTATTGCTAATAAACTCGTTGGTTATATCAAAGGGTTGTTATTCTCGGTCAAAGGCCTGCTCAAACACGCCACTGTAATTTAAATGTAGACAGTTATAGATTTTTGCCGATAATAGGAAGGCACTTCTGGTCATTATTCAAATGAGCGTATTCGCATTATGCCATGCACTAACAAATTGCTTCCTGTTATGTTATTTTACGATAATTGATGGTGTGAGCAAGCAATTCAGTGGCTTACTGTCATAGTTATAGTATTATTTGTTACTATTGGGTTCTCTGAGCAGTATATGCTTTATATTAATTAGTAATTTTCTAAACTACCCAAGCAGCAATGGTGAGTAGTCGATTATAGTCGACTAAGAAAGATCGGTCTATCATTGTTAAAAGATAATACAAAGAAAAAAGTAATATACTTCAATTTGTTGTTTCTCTTTACGCCAGTTATAAGGTCACTAAATGCGGTCGCTTTGAAGCTGCACTCAGTGACCTTAAGCTAGCTGATTGCTAACACTACATGTAAAATATTTTTTCCATTTTTTATATATTTTTAAATTTTAACCTCTAAAGGGAAGGGAGTTCGAATTATTTAGATTGCATTGTATGGATATAGAATCACGTGGCATTTTAAAGTGCGTCGTTTTAATCACTATCCATTTCAGATATTATGTTGTAAAAATGTTGGAAAGTGCGGCAAAGTAAAAACAGCATCTCCTGGTGGTGTTAATAAATACATTTGCCAGCAAGTGACAACAAGCTTAATTCGATTTAGAAATACACTTATTTAATCTAGTTTCCTGCATTCGAAAAGTAAAATTATTCCTCTTCCAAATTGGAAAATACTTCCTTGAAGCAGTTTTTTGACCTGCTCAAGGTGCTAATATTTTGTTTTCAGTTCCGTCGTTTTTTCTTCGGACCCACATTATTAAGTTTTTTTCTTAAATATGAACCTGGATTTTTCCCACTTAATTTAATTCCTTTAAATGCCCTAAAACTAATGATGTATTTTTTATGATAGTGGCACACGCACTAAAGGGACGGATCCTATGGCGCTCGACGAGCGGTGTGTGTGTGTGTGTGCGAAGATGTTGATTGACACGGTTCTTGAATAGTTGTAGGTTGTAATTAGGAGGAAACAGATATCCTGGGAGTGAGTTCCACAGTGATGCAGTGCGCCAGACAAAGGAGTTGTTGTAAAGCGATGTTCTAGGTGTTTCCAGTTGTACGACGAACTGGTGCGCTCTTGCCGTCTGTCGTGACTGTCTGACAGGCGTTGCCAGGGACTGGATGAGGGGGCCAAATTCTGGGGCCATCTGCCGTGAAAGTATCTGTAAAACAGGGACATCTCGGCCACATGTCTGCGTTGTTCCAGACTATCCAGGTTCCGCGTCAACTCCGGGTCGCCGACAAGACGCACAGCTCTCTTCTGAATGGAATCCAGCAGCTTTAGGGTGTGCTTTGGTGCGATGTGTGAGCTATATTCTAAGCACGGTCATATTTGCGCTTTGTACAGCAAGAGCAACTGCTGCGGTGTATACAGTTTTTTTGTTACGAAATATCGCACCAAGCCTCTGGGAGGCAGATTTTGCGATGTTAGCAACGTGGTCATGCCAGGCCATATTGCCATATCGAGACACCCAGCAGTTTGATTGACGAGGATGGAGGAATGGTCGATCCTGCCATAATGATGTCTGGGCCCGCCGTATTGTCCCTCTTGGTAAACATGGCTGTTTGGGTTTTTGCTGCATTGAACTGGACCAAATTTCTGTCGCCCCAAGTTTGAACTTTCTCCAGGTCTTGATTAATTGCTGTAATCTGCTCCTGTCTGCGGTGATAAGTCTCAGTCGCTGGTAAAGGTTTTTCCGATCTAAATTGGGAGACAAGGGTACTGTCATCTGCAAAACTGTAGACAGGACTATTCGGTTCGATCAGCAGGTCATTAATATAGATGAGGAACGGAGTTGGTGAAAGTATTGCGCCCTGAGGCACTCCCGCGTTAATGGTGAAAGTGTCTGAGATGTGTCCATCAACTGCAACGTGCAGAGATCGATTTTTAAGGAAACTCGCAAGCCAGCTGCAGAGAGAGGCTGGCAGTCCGAAGGATGGCAGTTTGTTAAGCATCTATCACACTTGTCAAACTTTATAAACAAAAATTACTTTATTTTTTTATGTGTGTGCAACAGGTTACGAAAAGCTAAGGCCTATAAATTACCCGTGAGGGTACCATGAACTGTTATATGGCTTATTATTATGATTATAGGTATATTATAGATAGGTGGGGGTAAGTTCCAACGCGACATCAACGAAAAGTACTTCATGACTTCCATTTTACAGATACAATCACTCGGTTGGTAGTGGTTTCCGTGGAACTATCTAGCCCCAACAGAAAGAAGCGTAATATAACGGATGCACATTTTCTTAAGCCTCGTAAGTAAGCGGGTCATCTGGCGGTCGGTCACGTAAACTCTCTCTATCCCCATCGAGAGGATGGCGGACTTAATCTTGCTATAGCTAAGTCTCAGAAAATTAATCGGCCTTAACACTCGGAGCTAAGTAGGCTCCGTGGCGTCATTCAAGCATTTTCTCTCTGCTTTATAATGTATAAAGACACCCTTTTGCATATTTTGCCACGATCTGCGTGTAATCACGCATGCTTAAATATAAGCTATATTATGTTGCCTTCGTAAAAGGTCCCTCTTGTACACTCGTACAATGTGATGTTTTCTAATGTAGAAACCCCTTTCTTCTCTAGTTGATTAACATCTTAAAGTCATTGTGTAACTAATAGCTCTCAATAACTCAATGTAAGTTGCATCATCTTAATTCCAGAATCCAATAATGGCCTTACAATTGTGTAAGGGCGTATTCATACAAACGGAATAAATACCGTAATTTTTACTGGCAAGAAATTGAAAATGTTAATGTATTATCATTAAAATATTCATAATGTTAATTGGTTTGGTGTTACTTTCAAAACTACTTTAGAATCGTATTATGGTAAATTATGCTATTTACGTGCAGTATCTGGTTATTTCGACAAGCGACTAAGATCGAACCTATAACACAATACTGCCATATAGCGTTAGGCCGTCAAGCGAAAAGACGTTAACGTTGATTATACATTAAAATTCACGTTTATTAAGCGTCAAAGGTCGAAAATTAATGAATATTTGCTGGTTACTCGAATGTCCAATAGACGTACTTCGGACATTAGAAATGACAGATATTCGACGTTTAATTGAGGCCTTTTTGCTGCTTGGGTTAGTTTCAGGTATAGGGTGATCCCCTATAATGTCGGCCCCCTTAAGCTTTTTTATTTTTAGTATGGTTATGTACGTACTGAAAAATACTTTTTTTCTGCGTATAAAAAATATTGGAAAAATAATCAGTATACAGGGAGAAAAAAAAAGTTAATTTTTTTTCAATGGAACACCCTATATATGAATTTATTTTTCGATTCCTCGTAAAATTCTAAGCATATTTTATGTATGGTGTGATACCTCTAGAGTTAGTAGTTTCACAGCTATAAACAGTTGAAAATCGGTACTTTGGCTTCTTTTCATCTTGGTAGCAAGAAGATCATTAGAGATGGAGTAAAATGAATTTCACATTCCTATCTTAACTTTTCAAGAGCTATCTGACGGTACTAACTGGCGGTACCATGGGTACCAAATCTGGTACCTCAGTAAGTACCATCAATTAGCACCATTAGATAGCTCTTGGAAAGTTAATATAGGTGTTTAAGAGTCGATCTTGGTCGATTTTCTGAACAAAAAGAGATGTGCTCTTGGGCACTGAAATTTTATCATAGGGCTAGTTCTAAAGTCATTTTGTAAATAAAACAAAAAGCTTTAGCATTATATGAATATTTTAATAAGTTATTTTACCTGAAAATAACTAGAAGCTCATAAATATACAAAATATAAACAATGAATTATTGCACGTAGTCAGTGCTACGATGTGAAAAATATCAGTCGAGGCAAATTTCGACCTTGAAAAATATGACATAAATAATACTCTTAAAAACTAAAGCATTGCGTAAACAGTTGTAATACTATGCTAAATTATGGTTATAAACATAACCTTGAACCTATGTACAGTTAAATGTCTGTTATGAGTTCCTGCGGAACAGCTACTTATCAACTATGTTAACTGATTTAGCCTTGATATAAAATACAATATACAAGCGATAATAACAGGATTAGTATCACCTTAGAGTCCACCTATAAGCTAATATGTACACTATGAACACCATTGACGAGAAACGTTCAATGTTCAGGAGGTTATCTTCTAACACTGGGGGAAAGTCACCTTGACAAACACTTGCTAGGCCTATTATTGCTAGCTTCTATGTACAATGTAGTTCAATTTCTTGCAAATAGGAATGACTGGATTGTAGTGGTTTGACTGGTATGCAGTTAGTGCATATTGACATGACATGAATGCGGCTTATTGGTGCACGCATGAATGATTAGTAAGTATGCTATGCAGGTAGCATAGGTAAGCAGAAATCCGCGTATGGGATGTAGCATTGTGATAGCTTGAGTATATTGGCAGACTAGTGCCGTTTAATCCTTATATGAGAATAAGGCATGAGTATGTATGCAGGCTAGTGCAGAATAATCCTTATATTAGAATAAGGCAAGAGTATAGCAATCCAGTGGTATACTGCTAATATAGAATGTTGAAAATCCAATAGAAAATACCATTAGGGACTGTGCAGCGAATGGCACAGCCTTTGAGAGTTAGAGATCAGTTGGTCTCCAAAATGGCAGTAGATGCCGAAATATACATTTTTGTAGGTTTAGTACTAGAGATCAGTGGGTCTCCATAATGGCAGTAGATGCCGAAATATACCTTTTCGTAGGTTTAGCACTAGAGATCAGTGGGTCTCCATAATGGCAGTAGATGCCGAAATATACCTTTTCGTAGGTTTAGTACTAGAGATCAGTGGGTCTCCATAATGGCAGTAGATGCCGAAAATATACCTTTTCGTAGGTTTAATGTGACGATGATTATGTCAGGATATCACTATATCACTTGAGTAATGAACTAGATAGATTATGAGGTCTCAAAACGTGAAAACTTGCCGGCATGGCGCCTCGCGCCAGCCGGCTAGAAACGGGGGAGCGCTTTTTGCGACTTACATGGTCGAGGTTCAAGAGACTACTTCGTACTCAATACTGAATTCTAGATAGGGATGGCAACGATCTATCGATGTTTTTAAAAAATCGATACATCGAAAAAGAAACATCGATGTTTTCCATCGATGTTCGATGTGAACCAATGCATCGATGCATCGTGCCAATGTACGAATATCGATGTTATGTAAATGCTGTTGAAAAGCTCTGCTAACGAGTCACGACACGACTCGTTTCGGAGGTAAAACCACCGACGAGCAATATCAATATCATACCGTGTTTTCTTGTACTGTGAAGATTCCCTATTAAGAGAATTAGAAAAACGCTTCGGCACGCGAGAGCGCGTGAATTTATTAGCATATGGTACATTTTTTAATTCCAGATTCAAAAATGCACATTTTCATAACCCCATTGCGTCTTCAAATGTCTTAAAAAAATAAATAGCCTCGTCCTTAACGAAATAAATTCCAGAGAAGGAAGGTCAAACAATTCTTCGCCTGAGTCTAGTGACAAGGACAATTCACATTTACAATTTACAGGATAAAGAAATTGATATATGGAGCAACAAAATGTTAGATTAAAACTTGTATCTAATAGTGATGATACAATTAGTGCACAAATACGAATGCACCTTTCCGCACCGCTTTCAAATCTAAAACAAAATCCGATAGAGGAATGGGAACACTTAAAAGCCATATATCCAAATCTCTATCAGGTGGCCAGAGAATATCTTGGGGTTGTCAGCACTTCCGTTCCTTCAGAAAGACTGTTTTCGTGTGCCGGAGATACTGTAACGCAGGAAAGAAATCGTCTGTCTGGAAAACTTTTGCCTAAATTACTTTTTTTAAATAGTGTTCCAGACGAGTTCTGGTGACATTGTAATCAATATATCTTGTATTTCCATAAATATTCATATATTTTTTTATTTTAATTTGCTTTTGCGAATGTCAATGTTTTATTTGATATTTTATTATAACGTTAATGTTTGTCATTTACATTTTTAAATAAAAAAACACTTTTAGCTATTCTCTTAACTTGTTTAATTCTTCCCAAAGCAGTAATTTAAGTACCTATACTGGTCAGCGGTCACACATAACACATTTCCTTCCAGGTATTAAAAAAATATGAAATATTTTAATTATACTTTAAAAAAACATCGATATTTCACAACATCGATGTTTTTTTATCGATACATCGAAGACATCGATGTTTAGAGATGGGAAATACCGTTCCTCTACGATACCGTTCCAAATGATACCGCGACAGAAAAATACCGCGACGAAATACCGCGACAAAATACCCTACACTTGCGAATTTTACAACTGGCACCGTGAGCCTTTGTACCCTCGGTTACTATGCTAGGCGCCTTCGCGCCGCTGGCCGCTGGTATTTTCGGGAACGGCTATTAAAGTGTTTGGTATCTTGAGGGTTTGGAACTAGAACGAAAAAAGTAAATGTAAATAACGGATTGTGGAAACATGACTGGTGATGCTTTATTCAATTGATGAGTATTAATTTCATTTTTTGTGTGTTTTTGGTCTTGGTTGTTTTTATTGTTACAAAGCCGTGTTAATAAATATTAGAATATTATTATCATCGTTCCTGGTGGTCAAAAATATAGGATTTAGAAATTAAAATTTCTCAATGAAAATTGATTTTTACTAGGTACTGACTTGACTGCTAAATTGTGTAAACTTTTTGCAAGTAAGTAGCGTGACTAGCTGTAAAAATAAATTTTCGTTCTTCGAGAATTTATTTTAAATAATAATTTTACAAATGAGTGACAAATAAAATATTATTTGCGTTTATCACAAATTGATGACTTTATAACTGTCAGTATATTTTGGTTAGCTTTAAACGATTTCCTGGCTAAACGGTATGGTGTGGGTGATAGTGAAATTTCACTTTAGTTACATTTCTTTTAGGAAGGGTTTGGCAAAAAATTAATTAAATTAAATTAAAAGCAACAAATTATTCCGTGATAAAAGGGTACCTACTGTCTATATTTCTAATAATAAATAGGTACAATTATCGAGGTGCATTGTTCCAATTGCTACATGCGTTTCATGTGAGAGAATGTGTTAAAAATCCGGACTTATTATTTCTGATAGAAAGTTAAGTTCCTCTAAAGTTAAACAGATATTATTTTAAAACACTAACCAGGAATATTAATCGGTTTGTATTCTGTGTTTTTGTTATGCGAATTTTATTGTATTACCAAAGAAATAATAGGATTCCTAAAATATAAATAGTTCCTTTTATATTAAACAGAAACATTCTATAAATAATATTTATTATTGGTAAGAGAACGTGTTGTTTTGTTTACGTTTTATAGATTTTTTTTGTAAGATTATTTTTGTTTTCTTTTCATACAATAATTTTATTTATAATAAAATGTGTTCTGTGTGTTTCATATCATATGTTAATTTATTTACCTACACCTATTATTACTAGGAAAAATTTAAATTCCATACAATAAAACGTGATTTGATATCAGTGAAAATCGGTATTAATTAAAAAATAATCCATTCATATTAATTTTTACCGCGACAGAAATAATACAGCGGCTAAGTATCTTATGCCTAATAACCGGCTCTCCGTTCACGGTAAAAATCGCGCGATGCTTCACTATACTGAAAGGCGACGCGGACGAAATGTAACCGTAACCCACCGTCACTTTCGTTACCGTAATCGTGTACATGGAACAGCGACAACGGCGCTCCTGGCTCCTGCTCATAGAAATAGGATTTCTATGCTCCTGCTTCACATACCCTCTTGCGATATTAAGGCAGTTACAATGTAACCGGTTCTTTCGGCGTGGAGCGCGATGCCGCGACGGTATTAAAAAATACCGCGACAAAGTAACAGTTCCACAGATACCGTCACACCACTATCGATGTTGTCTTTCCGATGTATCGATGTAACTATACATCGGTTTCTTGGTTCGATGTTGCCATCCCTAATTCTAGAACGTGGGAACTAGAGCAACTTGAAGAAGTTGTTACCGCCCCTTCTGGTGGGAGAAGATGCACCGCTTAGGGCATGGAAAGGGCAATAATGCAAATACAGAGATATTGTGTAAAAAATTAACATGACCAGTTGTCTAAATTAATATTATGAATTTTAATACAAATCCGGTTGAAATCTATTGATTAGTTTGCATGAAATTCGAATATTAAAGATGTGAATTTTAGTTAGGGTAAACTGACTATCCTGTACGATGCGCTGTGATTGGTCGACTCGGTCGCCGGGGTATAGCGGGAAACGCTATGATTGGTCAGATGAGTTTAGGATGCGCGGCAGGCTCCAAATGAGTAAAGGTGGGTTACAACAGATGGCGCTAGAAATACAGCCCGGATAAAGCGCGAAGCGCTATAATTGGTCGAAGGCTTTTTGAGGACGCTTAACTTTTAGCTTTCTAGCCTGCCGACGCAGTGGATAAACGTGGTAAACAAGAGATGGCGTTAGTAGTATCGCCAAGGTTTTAAATTGTTTGGAATGCGAGGACAGTGGCGTGCAATGTTAAACTGTACAAAAATTAAATCGTTAGATTTGAAGACGTGTTCAAAAATGGTTTTTGAACAATAGGAATGTGAAATTAATTTTACTCCATCTCTAATGATCTTCTTGCTACCAAGGTGAAAAGTAGCCAAAGTACCGATTTTCAACTGTTTATAGCTGTGAAACTACTAACTCTAGAGGTGTAACATCATACATAAAATATGCTTAGAATTTTATGAGGAATCGAAAGATAAATTCATATATAGCGTGTTCCATTAAAAAAAATAACTTTTTGTTATTCTTGGTATACTCATCATTTTTCCAATATTTTTTATACGCAGAAAAAAAGTATTTTTCAGTACCTACATAACCATACTTTAATTTTTTTTTTGGGACAAATTTATATTTAGATGTATGCTATAATTTTTATCTTATACAAATAATAAAAAATAAATTATATGTTTTCGATACCACAAGGATATCATGGTATTATAATTAAAATATTCTGTGTATCGTCTCCACTTATTTCGCTCACTATCTTCCCTATCTGAACACTCTGAGAATGAGTCATGCTCGCTTTCTTCAGCACATCTTAGATCCACATCACTTCCTTCATCATCTTCGTACCATTTTAGAACGGTTCCTTCAAAATATTTATCCATATAACACACTAACCGCGAGGCCTTGCCTCATCAGTCATTTCACAAACACCCGGGTCCGGTCACCGTGACCGCTCAAATAATATATAGGGATATTGAACACGTGCACCAAATGCTATCGACAAAAATGTACTAACCTACCCGTCACTTAAGTAATGTAAAGGATTAGCTAGATGCATAATGTTGGTGGGGATAATACTGCGGAGATACAATGATTTTGGGAACACGTTGCGGTCACCTTGACCGGACCCGGGTGGTTAAGGGTTAAAATAAAAAAGTTAAAGGGGAGCGACATTATAGGGGATCACCTACCTATATTAACTCATATTTTTTTATTTTCCAGTCAGGTTCTTTACAGAATTATACTTGCGGCTTCGTCTAAAATCGAAAATTAGCTTCGGCTCCGGCTTTGGTTGGGCATTTAATTTTTTTAGCAACGCATTAACATTATTAGGATGTTTCATGTTTTATAATTTTGTAGGTACTTCTACGCAAACCTGGGTACCTACTCTCCTACTACTGCTTTACGTAATAACATCAATGATAGGGTTGCTACCTATTCCGTGGACCATGACCGCAGAACTGTTCCCAATTGAAATTCGTGGAGTGGCCCACTCCATAGCGTACAGCGTCGCTAACTTAATTATGTTCGCATCTGTCCAACTGTTCTATACTCTGGAAGACATGTTTGGAGGAATTGTTGGATTACAATGGTATGATTATTAGAAATCTCAAAATTATTTTACAGGGTACAGTAATAGGTTTATTTTAATCTCCCTCTAACAAAGTTTAGATGGAAAATAAAGCTATGGTAGAATATTCTTGATGATCTCTGTACACTGGTTCACTACCTTGAAGTTTATCCGTGCTTCCTGGATGGTGATGCCGGAGATGCCTAAGGTTATGGATTTTGTCCTGCGATTTGAAAGATGTACTGGTTATGTTACTGAGGGGAGGATATAGTAATTAAATAAATAAACTTTCTACGAAATAGTTTAATGTTAAGAACGCTTATTCTAAATGTAAGGCAGTTGTACTAGTGGTAGCATATTTGTGAGTGAGCTTTATCCTAAAATAGAAAGTGCATCAGTATCTTGGCGATAGCTGGGTCAACTTCAGTCACTTCTCCCACACACCAAGTTTTCCCTTTTCTTCCGCCATACTCAACAACTACAAAACCCTTGATTCTGAGGTTGCATACCTTAAATAAGTCATATTGCTCCTCTACTTGTATCTTCCTCTTTCATTTATTATGCCTAGAACTTATTTCCAAATATTCTCCCCTCTGTAAATTCTCAATAATTAACGTTTTTTTTTATCATTTCCTGCACGCTCTGATTCCAGCTCGACTTTCTCCAAACTCGTGCATCGAATCTCCTTGCAGCTTTCTGTTGCATCAAAGGACCTTGTTGGGGTTCCTGTAGATTTTCCTGTTGTTGTTCTGCATCGTAGCCTCTTACAAATTAATTTGGCCTGCCTCTTTGATGCCTTCAAGTATTTGTTGTTGGTTGGTTGGATCTTTGTTTCCTCTTCCACGGAAGTTATTTCTTGCTCTATCCTGGTTATAGTGTCTATTTTGCGTATAAAACTGAGATACTAGAGCGATTTTTTTTTATCACTTGAGTTATTTGGCAACTTTCAGCTTCCTTATTTATCTTGCATTTATCTGAACCGGCTTTAGTAGTTAAAACCTGAACGGTGGTACTGATTGTGTAGCTTTCAGTGACTCTTTCAGGAATGCCTTCACTGGTGTAAGCTTTTTAAATTTTTTATTTCAGCTTCTGTAGTTTCAATTGTTTCATGAAGAAATTGTATTCGAAGTGGTCTACAAAATCATAGAAAGGATGTTCTAGGATTCTTCCAAACAACTGTCTTTACCAAGTGTAACATCTGTGTAAATTAACTGCACAGGAACAGAAATGTTTTCTCCTTCAAATATCTGTTTGTACTCGCTTTGACGGGAGCTTACATCACATCCCCATTTGCAAAAAAGCTTTAAATTTTCAACGTGTCTATAACTTTTTGGGTTTGTACTTATGCGCTGAGCTGTATGATCTAATAATTGCTACAGTTCAACTTCAGCGCTACTTTTAGTAATTTTTATGAAATTCCGAGCAGAAATCACAAATTTTTTGCCTCCAATACGGTCCTATGAGAGCTTGCAGTTTTGTTCCAAACTTATTAACCGTAGACCTTGGTACTGGTTCTTCGGAAGCTTACACTCAATTAGTATTGAAAGAGCTCCTTCACTGGTTAAAGGAGTTTCAACTTTTTATATATTTTGATGCTCTAGTAGAAGTACTAAGAACAGCTTCTTTGACAAGCTTACACGCATCTTGTGGACCAGTAGAACGCAGACTTACTTGCTTTGCATATGCCAACTCTTGTGGACTAAAAGAACTACGGACTTCTTCCGCTTTTCTTCATTTGGACCTTTCGCTGAATGGTATAAATTCTTTTATTGGTCTTCCTCTAACTCATGATGTCATTGAAGTTGTTGCAACCTCTAAGATCGGAAACGGAACAAGTTTTTATCAAGCTTATCATTGTATTTTTGAAAAAAAATTGCTTAGTTCTGTCACCGAACATTAACTACACGATAAGAAAGTTCAATCTTCGCGGCGGTACGTCAACGGTGTGCCTCCTTCCCCGCGCGAAAACTAGCAGGATATGGGCAGGCAACCTTTGACATGGTCGAATTTTTAGCAAAGTTTCCCTAATAAGGTTTACCAGAAATAAGACATAAAAGTTATTAAGTATTACACGTTTAAAATATGCATGCATTATTTTTGAATTTTGACTCATCTATATTTATTTATAGGGTGTATCAATTACCCCTATCGATAAAAATCATTTGTATGTTCTTAAACCGTTTTAAAAAATGATTTTGAAAAATTCGTTGTAAAAAAAAAAGGTTTTCAATTTTCGATTTAATGATCCAAATTTTGTTTTTTGCAACGGTTAATTCAGGAGTCTCACGAGCAAAACGAATGTTAATTGGACGACAGAAACGCGTTAATGAGGGCCTGCAATTTTGCCATACAAGAGTTTCGGAGTTAAAAATTAATCAAATAATGACCAAACTAGAAAAAAATATAGAAGCATCAGTGCAGCTGATGATTATTTCGATTGGTCGATTATTTCGAATTGATTATTTCGACGAATCGATTATATCGATTATTTTGATTAGTCGATTTTATTGAAATTCATCCTGCATGCGGTGAGAGTCGGCCAAACGTTACCAAGCAACCAAGCAAAAAACTACGATTCCTTTGTAGCGCTCGCTGATCACGCACATCAAAGCTGCCGCGGTTGAGTGGTCCTTCTTATCGTATAGTTAATGTTCGGTGGTTCTGTTAACAGTTCGAAATTTTTGTTTTATT
The DNA here is from genome assembly GCA_016904865.1 of Pissodes strobi. Taxonomy (NCBI): domain Eukaryota; kingdom Metazoa; phylum Arthropoda; class Insecta; order Coleoptera; family Curculionidae; genus Pissodes; species Pissodes strobi. Next base: position 615 of record JAEQML010064093.1, on the reverse strand, counting down.
TTATAAAATTATGCCTTGTTACCTGTAAATAAGGTAATTTTCATCCTCGAAACTGTTTTTGATGTAGGTATCTTTTAGCAGGTTATGGTAAGCCTCGTTCAAAATATAAACCCTATTCCCTACATCCTTTCAGTTTCAACCCTTAAGTTTTAAATAATGCCCCTGTACATTAAATGTTTCCTTATCTCCCTATTTTAAATTTTACCGACATAATATTTAATTTATTTTATTTTAATATCATGAATAATTTTGTGGAGAATTGTTTGACGAAAACCTATCTATATATACATATTTCTTTTGCAGGTTCTTTGCAGTTATCTCAATCCTTGCCTCCGTGTACACCTTCATTTTCTTACCGGAAACCCATGGTAAGAAGCTTTCCGAGATTACGAACTACTTCGTAACTAGCGGTGCTTTCTATTTTCTATCCAAGAAAAAGAAGAAAACATCACCCGCAAAGAAACGACTAACTTCAAGAGCACCGAAAAAGGATATTGTCAGGTCCAATACACATAGCGAAAAATTGATAAGTAATGAAATTTAAAATATGGTTTTTAGAACTTCTGCAATAGTATTGGTGTAATTATTTATTTTCTTCTTCTTAATTTTTATGAA
>JAEQML010064092.1:0-22375 GCA_016904865.1 Pissodes strobi | reverse complement strand
CGTCCGTCTAGGGTTGGACTAAGGGGTTTTGAAGAACTTGACATTTGTTGATTTAAATGTACAAATTGGGTTGTACCCGGGGTGAAATAAATCTATTTTGTGTTTAATTATGGGTCATTCATTCTACATACATACAGGGTGTTATCACCAAACTATACGGTGAAAAACGATAGTTTCTACATGCGTTGGGGTGTTTCCCCAACAATATCTTTTAATGAACGCCGATCTTTCTTGGAAAACAGGACTGGTAATTAATTGAAGCATGATTTATGCGATAGTCCCAAACTTTTTGGTGGCATTATATTCAACCAGTTTTCATTAAAACTTAAATTATAATTCATAACTGAACTTTTATGATAAATTTTGAAAGAGTTATCCGACAAATTAATTAATGAAATAATTATTGAAGTCTAAAGTCAATCTATACATTCCTGTGAGGTTGGCACGTAATGTTTGGGTACCAGTAAAGTTTTACATGTAGAAAATGACCCTGATACTTCTGTTTTTGATTGTATACTGGAGATGGCTTCCGGGACTCTATCTCCTGAGCACTTCAACACAAGAGGCCCGACTCTGAGCGTCAATTGAAACACATATGGTTCCAAATAGACCTTCGATTAACCAGATACAAGATAGCAGCCACGTTGGCAATACCGGCAGAGGTATATGGTTACCTCACCTACAATTAAAACGGATTTCAATTATTAGGGTTCAATAGAATAGACGTCAAGGCTAAAAGGTACAATAAAAATTATTCGATGCTGAGGGTATGCTGTGCAGTGAGGTAAATTAAAAGAAAGTGTTGCAACTTATGAGCATCTGGCAGAAAGTCTTTAGAGCAATGAAAAATATGGACAAGATTTTGATTATCAGAATCATCGTTCATTTACAATGCTAAATATTTCGAAATTTGGCCCTCGGACTTAACATGCATGGCATTTTTTGATTCTTTTATCATCCAATATCATCCATGGCTAGGAAATTGACCACATATTTTTTTAGTTATTGCTATTAGTGTTTCAGCTTCAAATTTAGTATTTATGCCCTGATCAACCTCTTAGGCAAAAATGTCTACCTCGTTTCCTCTGTCTTCCTGATTCAAGTGGCCCGTTTGTTTCCTGGGTATGCCGAACAGCAATTTTTCCATCGAAAAACTGAAAAGCTCGCAATAATACGAGATAGCTAGATTCTAAGCAGTAAACAGCATCAGTCGTTAGTAAATGACTTCTGCTCCAGAAATGAACTTTGAATTAACTGTACAATTAATAACTATGCGTCTTCCAAAAGTACACATTTGTGAACCCCAGATATATGAAGTCTGCAATCGACTTTGTCATAACAAACCGAGTCTTTTGTTCCAGCCAAGTGCACGACATACGTGTATCAACATCAGCATCGGAGGCGATCACAATTTTTTTAGGAAAACACACCCTTGAAATGCTAAATTTAATTAAGCTATATTATATCTAAATATAGTAAAAAGTATATTATTTAATTAAAACTGAGCTTTATCCACAACACCGAAACAGAATTTTTGCACTCGACGCGCGTTTCGCTAACCATGTTAGCATCATCAGGAGATGATTAAAACTAAAATTAAAATCTACCTAACTCCCTTTTATACTACTGTTTGCTCAATCAAGCGGAACTAAAAAGGACCAATCCTGGAATCCCACTAGTCACGCTGGATTAACCAATACAATGGACTATACGGAATAGGCCCTCTATCTCTATTTAAACTATTCTTACATTTAATAATTTCCATACTTTCATATGCGTCTAATAATCTCCTATCAGTTATATCATGAATTAATTTTAATTTTTTTATTGTTATTCTATGATTATTATCAAAAGCATGCTCGGCAACACTTGATTTTTCTGTTCTACCATACTTTAAATGAGCTATATGTTCTTTGAATCTCGTCTGTATAGATCGTCTAGTTTGCCCAACATATTTTTGGTTACAATCCATACATCCAATTTCATATATTCCACTTCTTTCTAACATTTCAATTTTGTCCTTTGGACCACCTAATAGTTTCTTAATGTGAAACTGAGTCTGGTATACTAATTTTAAACCTACTTCCTTAAAAACTTTTTGGAGTCCTCTAGTAGACTGAGGATTATACGGTATCGAAACATATTTTGTATTTTCATCCTGATTAGCGAAAGAAGTGGAATCACGAATGGTCTTTCTAAACAAATGCCTATTAATTAGTCTATTTATTAAGTTAGTATTGAAATCATTAACTTCCGCTATATTCCTAGTTGTTTCCTTTTCCTTATTAAATCTTTCTCTGCTAAGAGGAGAGTTAACCATACGGTGTACTAAAAAATGAAAGCTGGCCATTTTATGTTGGTCGCAGTGGAAGGAATCATTAGGAATATATCGGTTAGTCGCAGTATTTTTTCTGTAAATATCCAATTCTAATGTGTTATTATCGTTCCTAATCACTAAAGTATCCAAGAAAGGTAGTTGTCCATTGTTCTCGACTTCATAAGTGAATTTGATGGTGGGGAAACGGTTGTTTAGTTTTGTTACAAAATCTTTAATATTAGCGATTTTTGTGTCGAATATCGCGAAAATGTCATCCACATACCTGTACCATACCCTTGGAAAATATTCGAACTCTTGGCCCAACATAATATTGTTTAATAATATTATTTAATAATTAGCAGCCGACAATCCAAATCTCGCTTCAGAACTTGGTTAACCTAGGAACTTGTGGGAAAGATATCAATGAGTCTTGCTCAGAAGGAAATGCTACACAAGAAATAAAAGAAAGGTCAGTGCGAAAGAAATGCAAATCCGAAATATAAACAATGCAAAGTATGCGGAAACAGGGTCATTGTAAGAATAACACTAATCAAAAGGAATTACTGATGCATCTTTACCATAGAGATTAACAGCGATGTGTATATATCGCACAAGAAGTCATGGAAAATGTATCCGAATCGGAAGAGGAAATTAATGGTTTCCGTGCAGACTAAAAGTGTCAAACTTGAAAAATGGGAGGACCACTTGAAGTAACTATATAACTATGAAGACAACGGGTTTCAGAATCTAGGAATATTTATTTGCGAGGGTCAAGCAAAATTGTGGAATGTTTAAAAATAGAGGATTCAGAATCGATAATATTGCAAATGAAATGTTATATTGAGGTGATACGTTACAAAACACCATCCAAATATAATACTTTTTGGCATAGTTATCAATACCACAAAATCTCTGTTGACAGTTGACACCACAGCATTGTAACGTCTATAAAAAGCTTTAAGATTTTATTAAATATGGATTACACTCAATCATGTCGTGGTGTATTTAGAACACAAAAACTTTTAACAGCATCCGGATATTATATTTATGAGTGCATTGTGTTCTTGAAAAAACATCCCGAAAATTTCCATCATTTAAAGAGATACCATGCTTATTGTACAAGAGGTAAATTGTTAGATTAAAACTTTCCAAAGCATTCATTAACCTTGACAGAAAAGAGTTGTCATTATGCAGCTGTCACCTTTTATAACAATTTGCCATCTAAAATTAAAAACATGAATAATATTTCACAATTTAAAAAATACCTATTTGAGTACTTAAATGGCATTGAACCCTACACCATTCAGGAATACCTGGACGTTAATGATAATGTCAATGGGGGCTCTATATTTTGTGTCTAGATTTGTGGTTTTTTTTTATTGTGTAATTTGTTTTTTATTATGTTTTTATTATTTTATATATATCTTTGACGTATTTCAAACTTTGTAACCTTACAAATTTGTTTTGAAATAAATGCTTATCTATCTATCTATCTATCTATCTTTCAGAATATTGAGTTCATTCGGTTGGAACCACTTTAATGTGAGCTACCTTGAGACCATTTTGCAGCATTCTTAAAGAAAAATTAGATCATGTATTATAAATGCAGAAAACTTGCAAATCACATCTGGACGTTTGTTGCATCGGAGTGGGGCAATTGAGAACTACGGAGAATCTTGAGCGATTGCGCTGGATATTTCGAAGGCATTTGCCAGACTTTGGCATGACGGATTGCTCATCAAACTGCCGTCCTTCGGACTGCCAGCGACTCTGCAACTGGCTTGCCAGTTTTCATAAGAACCGATCTCTGCACGTTGCAGTAGATGGACACATCTCAGACACATTCACCGTTAATGCGGCAGTGCCTCAGGGCGCAATACTTTCACCAACTCTATTCCTCATCTATTTTAATGACCTGCTGACCGAAACCAATAATCCTCGTTACAGCTTTGCAGATGACAGTAACCTTGTGTCTTCCAATTTAGATCAGAAAACCTTTTATCAGCGACTGAGACTTATTACCGCAGACAGGAGCAGATTACCTCAATTAATGAAGATCTGGAGAAGGTTTGAACCTGGGGCGACAGGAATTTGATCCAGTTCAATGCAGTAAAAACTCAAACACCCGCGTTTACCAAGAAAGCCAATACGGCGGGCCTTGATATCATTATGGCAGGATCGACCATTCCTTCATCTTCGTCAATCGGACTGCTGGGTGTCTAGGTCAACAGCAATATGTACTGGCATGACCACGTTGCTAACATCGCAAAATCAGCCTCCAAGAAGCTTGGTGCGCTATTTCGCAACAAAAAACTAAAAAAGCGCAAATAAGACTGTGCTTAGAATATTGCTCACACATCTGGGGTGCCGCACCAAATCACTCCCTATAGCTGCTAAATTCCATTCAGAAGAGAGCTGTGCGTCTTGTTGGCGACCCGGAGTTGACCCGGAATCTGAATAGTCTGGGACACCGGAGACATGTGGAAGAGATGTCCCTGTTTTACTAATGTTTTATTAATAGGTCAGAGATTATTATTTGTTGGAGACGAAAATATGTGAGGTCAATCCTCAATTATCTGAGAGTCGAGAGACATATTGGATGTTAAATTGCCGAAAAAATAATGGTGTGATCTTTTAATAGTCATATTTTGGCCATCTGAGATTAAATGTTTTGCTGTAGGGGAGTCTTGATAGAAAGGACATTGTATGGTAGGTTTACCGGAGCAAAAATTAATGAGTGATGTATGCGTGGCCAGTAGGTAGTCTGCTCCGTATCACATTTTCTCTTTTTCCCTGGGAACCGGAGACATGTGGCCGAGATGTCCCTGTTTTACAGATACTTTCACTGCAGATGTTCCCAGGATCTGGCCCGCCTCATTCCGCCCCTAGCAACGCCTGTCAGGCAGTCACGACAGACGGCAAGAGCGCACGAGTTCGTCGTATAACTGGAAATATCTAGAACATCGCTTTACAAGAACTGCTTTGTCTGGCGCACTGCATCCCTGTGTAACTCACTCCCAGGACATCTGTTTCCCCCTAATTACAACCTACAACTATTCAAGGACCGTGTCAATAAACATCTTCGCACACACACCGCTCCTCGAGCGCCATAGGATCTGCCTTTGGTGTGTGTGCCACTGCCATAAAAAAAAATGGAATCCAGTTTATCCCATCAAGATTATGAGCTTTGAACATGACCTGGTTCCGTGAGAAAAATAATCATGTACAGGGTTATTCATTATAAATGGACACCTCCCTTAACTTGGTTATTTTTAAAGATAGAGAAACATTTTTTTTATCGACATGTAGGTAATCATCTTATTTTTTTTATTTGTAATGAAAATATTATACAGGGTAGCCCATAAACAAATGCCAATATAAAATTACATTTTTTTAAATGGAACACCCTGTATATTATTGCATTTTTGGATTCTACTTAAGATTCTAAGCATATTTTATGTATGATGTTATACCTCTAGAGTTAGTAGTTTCACAGCTATAAACGGTTGAAAATCGATACTTTGGCTACTTTTCACTTTGGTAGCAAGAAGGCCATTAAAAATGAAGTAAAATGAATTTCACATTCCTATCTTAACTTTTCAAGAGCTATCTGATGGTGCTAACTGATGGTACCTACCAAGGTACCAGATTTGGTACCCATGGTACCGCCTGCCAGTTGGCCCCATCAGATAGCACTTGAAAAGTTAAGATAGGAATGTGAAGTTCATTTTACTCCATCTCTAATTGTCTTCTTGCTACCAAGGTGAAAAGTAGCCAAAGTACCGATTTTCAACTGTTTATAGCTGTTAAACTACTAACTCTAGAGATGTAACATCATACATAAAATATGCTTAGAATTTTAAGTAGAATCCAAAAATTCAATAATATACAGGGAGTTCCATTTAAAAAAACATAACTTTATATTGGCGTTTGCTTATGGGACACCCTGTATAATATTTTCATAACTAATAAAAAAATTAAGATGATTACCTACAAGTCGATAAAAAAATTATCCCTCTATCTTTCAAAATAACCAAGTTAAGGGGGGTGTCCATTTATAATGAATAACCCTGTACATCCCAATTCCTAAAATTTAAGAAGCTGAGTGTGACTGTAACTTATTAATAACAGTAAAAATAATTGGCTGAATTTACAGGGAAAAGTCACTCACATCCGAAGTATTTCAACATATACTTTTTGTTAATGACCTTAAATTCGACCAAGTCCATCGGTGCTTACACAACACCAAACAAACAATTTTTCATGTCAAGTAAAAGGGACCGATCTGAAAATCCCCCAGCTATTTCCCCTTTCGGTCCGAAGAACGTGGCTCAAATACCAAATAACATATTCGGACGTCAGAAGGGTTTTTGAATTACTTAAATTAATTATTAACGCTAGACCTGATTCGTTAAATTTTTGCGCTCTGATAAATTTTTGTGAATTATAGAAATAATAGCCCGCGTGGTCTCGACTAGAAAATGAGCTTTTTACTGCTTTTAGCAAAGTGGATAATTTGATGGCCCGCTGGAAGAATGATGGAGAGAAATGTACTGGAAATAGATCGATTTAGGATAATTGCGCCTATTTCAGACGAAGATACTCGCATGTTTATTTATTGGCTCAATCAAGTATTTTCGACGGAGATAAGAACTCGTGAAATATAATGTATAAACTTCAAAAAAATAGTTGCTTTGCCTTCGATATAGATTATTATTGACTGAGATCAATTATTAATTCTAAGCACTCAAAGATTTTTTAATTTAGTTATTCTTCTTGAATTTTTTTTGCTTTGAGTGAAAGCTGGTTTATCTTGTGATATTGAGATCAGCGAGTTGAGTTGCTAGAAGCTTGTAGCCAAAAAGTAGTCCGATACGATAAAGCAGCCTCAATCGATTTAGCGATGGAAGAGTAGCTAAAAATCGACATATATCTAGAAATATCTATTTTAAAGCTGTTAACTAGTAGGAAAAAGAACACTCCCTTTTTTAACTTAAGCTCAAAAGGAAACACCTTGGCGATGACTCAAGAATCTTTGACGCCAACGTTGGTTTCTGGCGTCATTGCGGTTTCTTCTCAAATACTATATAAAAAAACTTGCAAACTGTAATCCTTAGATTAATGGCATCCACCAAAGTTAAACGGAAATTTGATTTAATCTAGCAGTTACTCTCATGTAAGTAATGATGGTTCAGCCAAAGTTAGCTTTGGTTTAAATCCGTCATTAGGCAAATATTATAAAAGTACAGTACCGTCTACCAGATAATAGAAACTGGAGGAGCCTCGTACATCTTGAGGGGGATGCAGCTAAACTGCTCGCTATAAAATTGGCAAAAGAGGCATTGTAAGAAGTGATTACATCAGTGCAATCTACTTTCAAATTGAAACCAAAGGCTATTCCCTTAGCAATTATTGTACAGGGAAGCTAAATGAGTGGTCCAAGAATGTCACCTCACCTAGTAATTGTGAGAACTGGCATACATTGTTCCTTATTGTGGCTGTCAATTGCAAGCTTAAAGTCATGCTTACCATAATGTTGAGGAAATGGTAAAACGATGGCCAAAGAATTTTTTAAATATTGACTCAGGCATTCCACACATAAGCCATCAGTAACTCTATTTTACTATTAGACTTAACTTCGCTGCATATCCTTATGTTATGACTTCTGAAGATTATTCTCACTTCCATGTATGTCTCGTGATGCCGCTCTCCAGAACTTCTTCAAATAAGTATCCTGCTATCTGACCGGGGGACAATTTTGGTCACACCTCAGGACTCCTCCAAATAAGTATCCTGCCAGTCAAATTTGTATTGGATAGTAGAAAACTGGCAAAATATGCACCTAGAAGCCCAGCACAATGTTATATGCTCATTTGATCTGATGGTCAAAGGGAGACCAAGAAAGAAATAAATTCAGGCTAAGGATAATTTGAAGTCTATAAGTGAAACAAGTGCAATGAGATTGACACAACCTACCTACGGCGATTGAAGATATTAAAACATAATTTTTTTTGGCGTTCGGCAAAGAGCAAGAACAGTCCATAAACCCTGAGGAAAAAACTGTCATACTGAACGTCCATGATGCTCTGGTATGCCAGCAACCTACAGCATAATAGCGACCTGTGCTAATATGGTATGAGCTGGAGATGCGACTATTTATAGACTCTTGCAAGAAAGAAGATGTGAGAACCTCAGTGGACCCAAGCCACTCTCATCGGAATTTGTCGAATATGTTTAAAATAATATAAAATAAAAAGTGCATGCTTTATACTTTGCTAAGAAAATATCAACGCCGAACAAAATCTTGCAAGTCACTATGGATAACGAAAATTTGCCCTACTTATCAAAAAGTAAACAATGGAAAGTTTTTCATGACATGAACTCTCGTTGGAAAAAGTAAAAACTTATCTTGTTGGAGACAAGTATATGTTAGGTCAATCCTCAATTGTCTTAGCGTCGAGATATATTGAATGTTAAATTGCCGGATTAATAATGGTGTGATCTCTTAACAGCCAAATTTTGGCCGTGTGAGATTAACTGTTTTGCTGTAGGGGAGTCTTGATAGAAAGGACATTGTATGGTAGGTATACCTAAGCAAAAATTAATGAGTGATGTTTGCGTGGCCAGTAGGTAGTCTTTTCCATATCACATTTTCTCTTTTTCCCTTCTAGTCAGAACAGGGGTGTCAAACACACGAATATGAAAATAGAGCTTTCAGTCCATGGAGTTTATTACTGCCCTCGTGTATATCCCATTTCAGTTGTTCAATGGAACCAAAAATACGTTGCAATTGATTATTGAGTTCTTTTTGGATTTGAGGCCGCTCAAGGGGTCGGATATTATGAGATACTTACTCTTATGATGAGATTTAATTCAGTTTTTGATACTTTCACGAATCGCGTGAAGCTCTGCAGAGAGGACTATTGATAATGGGTTAAGTTTAAGTTTGAAACTTGAGTGAAAGCAGATCCCGCGCCTCGTGGGAATTTCGAGCCATCAGTATAAATCAATGTATGGTTATCAAAGTGATTTTCTGTGATACATTTGGATGTTGATCGTATGACCTTTTGAGGAAAGAGATTTGTATCAAGGTGGAGAAGGTCTGTGTTAATGAGGAGAGGAGGAGGAGAACGTGTAGGGATTGGCTGGTTCAAAGGATGGGAGGGTAATGTTATATGTATTTATTATATTAAGAAATTATCATTTGCTTCGAGAGGAGGGGTGGGGTTGGGGTAAAAAATTTGTGATGATCAATACGGAATGGCTTGGATTTAAGGGATGACGAATATCTTAGAAGAGTTGATTGACATCTATTTTCAAGGGAAGGGGTATTGGTGATGCATTGTAGGCTAGAAAATTAGGTTGTTTGGAAACAACCAGTAGATAGTCTTAGGGCCTGATTTTGAATGAGATCGAACGCCATCAAATAGGAGGCTCCTGCTTACCCATAAACAAGACAGTCATAATCAAGCTTGGGCAGAATAATGAATTTGTATATTTTTACAAGGGAGCTAAAGTCAGAGCCCCATTTATTGTTGGAGAGAACCTTAAATATGTTTAAATCTTGTTGGATGTATATTTTAGGGTGATGGTGGTTTCATTTAAGTTTATTGTCCCGGAACATTTCCAGGAACTTAATTCCTTCTTTGAAAGTAAGGTTTATTACATCTAAAAATAGGATATTTCTTTCCCTACACAGTTCAGTCAATAAAGGGGGTGTAGAGTGCGTAAGCAAGGACCTTAGCGATTTCTTCAGAGACATGTTCTGGGTACTTAAGGAGTAAACATACTAAAAGTCCTGACGAATAGGTGGGGAGCCGGGAGGGGGGGAGCACAAGGAAGGTTCCATTTTTGAGTTTTTTGCTTATATCTCAAAAACGGTGTATCCTATGGAATTTTTTTCTTATAGAATATGAAAGTGTATGAAATTATCTACAACCTTCATTCCATATACCTTTTTCGAATTCGCAACCGGTTGCGAGCTACACGCTCGGGAAGAGAGAAAATTAAAAAAGAAAAAAAAAACTACCTCACATTTTTCATCAAACATTCCTTCATATCGTTTAAACCAATTATCTGAGGAAAAAAGCCTCTTTTAAAAAGTTGTAGAGACTTTAATTCCCTCTAAGAATATATATACATATACCAATATATCTCCAACCGGCCAACAGTTACATCAATGGTAAAATTTTTCGTAAAATTTCCTTTTTCAGAAGCTGTTTTTCTTATTTCTGAGCCACAACTTTCGCTTGTGTATATCGTCCAATAATATGTGTTGCTACACTTGAAATCGGGATATTAAATGCAGTGAACAAAAATCTTGTTGCATGGAAAATACATGAAAATTTATTTTGAATATAATAAAAATAAGACATTTATATCATAAATTGTATAATAATAATGTAATAAGTCTATTCAACTGTCTCAGATGAACATAGTAGTGGACGGAGGGTCCTGCTGCATAGAATAATTTGGCAAATGCCTCCGTTGCCACCATTTGTGATAGATATATCACTTACGTCAACCACCACTATCCTGGAATCAGTCGCACTCTGGTATTTGATGGGTACTCGAACTCAGCCAACAGTATGAAATCACAAGAACAGAGGAGACGATACAGACTGTGGAGGTCGGGTGAGATCAATTTAACATGGATCACATCGATACCTATGAAACAGGAATTTTTGTCCAATCCTATTTCCTTACTACAGACAAAGCTTCAGGAGTATGGGATACAGACTCTGCAGGCCACCGATGATGCTGATGTCCTTATCGTAAAGACTGCTGTACATTAATCCACTTACAGTTCTGTGGCTGTTGTTGGTGAGGATGTAGACCTCGCTGTTCTTTTGATATCTTCCCCTCCTCTCACCCAAGACATCTTGGTGTTAAAGCCCGGCCGAGGAAAAACTAAAACAATGAGACTGTCCACCCAAGAGATGCAGCAGCATGGATTTGAGCACATCCTGTTCTTACATTCGTTTACCGGCTGTGACACAGCATCTTCAACTTTAAGGAAAAGCAAGGTGGGCTTCCCAAAATTGTACTTAAAGCCACAAACCATCAAGAAAGCGCCAGTTACCTTTTACAACCTCTCTTCCACTCGCGGCGGCGTTGAATAGGCTGGGAAGGTCTGCTTCCTCAAATTAATGATATGGGGCACCAGCAAGTCAACCTCAGTCAACCAGTACCGCTTCCAGTCGTTCATTAGGTCAGTGGCGAATATTAAGCCTGACATCAGCTCCCTCCCACCATCTGAGAGCGCAGCTAAGGAAGGAGCATTCCCGGCACACCTTCCACCAAGTGCAGCAGTGGCTCGGAAATGAGTTGCCCCTCAAGAGTAGGGTTGGAAACACGTAGGAGACACCCTGGTGCCAATTGCAACAGAACATCCACCAGCATCGGAGGTACTGAAAGCGATATGTTGCCACTGTACCAAGGATTGTGTTAGTGGCAAATGTGGATGTCGGAAAGCAATGGTAACCTGTTCTGCAGCGTGCCTCCACTGCCAAGGGAATTGCCTTAACGGACTGCCTATTTACGACGAGGAGGATGATGAAGGCGACGTAGAGCCCCTCCAGCAAGAACCACCCACAACTGAGGCCGAACATGCCGTAGATTAAGAACGCTTGCCAGGACCCTCACGGTTGAAGAGAATGAAAACTTGAATACATTACTTACCTTATACGTGTCTTGTTTTTACTATCTCTAAAATAACATTTGTTAATTTTCATGTAACAAGACTTTCGTTCACTGCATTTAATATGCCGATTTCATGTGTAGCAACACATATTATTGGACGATACACAAGCGATATTTGTGGCTCAGGATTAACAAAAACAGCTTCTTCCGAAAAAGACGAAATTTTACGAAAAATTTAACAATTGATATAACTTTTGACCGGTTAGAGATATATTGGCATATGTATATTCTTAAAGGGAATTAAATTCTCTGCAACTTTCTAAAAAAAGCTTTTGACCGTAGATGAATAGTTTAAACGATATGAAGGAATGTTTGATGAAAAATGTGAGATAGTTATATTTTATTTTTTTAATTTTTCACTTTTCCCGAGCGTGTAGCTTGCAAACGGTTGCGAATTCGAAAAAGGTATATGAAACGAAGGTTCATATGTTACATAAGAAAAAATTTCCGTACGATAAACCGTTTTTGAGAAATAAGCAAAAAACTCAAAAATGGAACCTTCGTTGTAGGAGAACGGAAAGGGGGCGAATCGAAAGGAAATTTGTTAAGAAGATCGGGAGGTTGCCTCTAAACCGGAGATTTTGTAACTGGAAAGGGATATTTTATCTACATGGGATCTCGTAGGCAATTGAGATGTCTAAACAGCAAGCGAGCAGGTGATGATTCGTCCAGAAACATGATTGAATGTCAATTTCCAGGCCTACTACAGTTATACTTATCCTAAGTTAGCTTGTTCTATACACAAAGATTCTATTTAATTATATGGACGTGGCACTACTTTTTCTTCTTCGAACTGGACTGAGGGATTATGGCCTCTTCAGACTGCACTCTACTAGAGGATAATTTTTCTTCTTTAACACGTTGACTGCCATATGTACCCAACGTGGGGCCCCAAACATTTTGTCATAATGGCCGCATGAACCCACATAGGGGACACATGCACTAAATCATATTCAGCCGCATGTACCCAGAGTGAGGTCTCAGCGCTGTGTTTTTCTTATGGAAACGTAAAAGAGTGGCCACAGAGAAAACGTATAACTAGTTGGCCTGTGGAATTAGGGCTTGTCATCGGATAGACCGACCATATTTGCGAAGTGAAAAAATAATCACTCTTTCATACGTTACCTTTTCTTTATTTGAAGAAAGATACTAAAGTTACAATAAAACATTTTTTCTAGAATATAAATAAACAGCTATTCTGTTTTATAAGCGATATTTATGAACAAAAAATTTAGAACACTGTATCCAAAAATATAAAAAATTAAAAATTCTAATGAAATAGAAATCAAACGAATAATTATTCTTATTTCGTGCAGTGGTGCACCTCGAAAAAACAGACTGTTGCATTTATCGTAACGAACTGACGGGACGGTTTGCTTGACCTTATTGATGCAGTACAGTACATCGCCACTACTCCGTAATGCATTTACATTATAACTTGGGAACCAAATGGCTTCTAGAAGACCTTCCATCTCTCTCGCACACTGACTCTCGCTCTATGTGTGTTACGCATCAGAGGCCAAGCGAAGCGGATCGTTGAGTTGTACGTGTCTGCTGTGACCCACGTATGTCTCTCACGGCCTCAAAGAATAAAAACTACAAGTTGGGGCCGCGTGTACCCAAATGGGGTCTCACTCATATATATAGGTTACTGGCTGAATTTGCTCGAACCGACACTGCGTAGGTGGTTACTATATAAATTAAGCTAGTTTAACACAAAAAAAAAGTGGTGGCCACAAGAACAATTTTTTTTTACATTGTGGCAGTCAACGTGTTAAGTAGATCCTTTACTTGTCCTCTGTTCTCCCAAGGTGAATTTGGAACCGAAAGGTAAAGCAATGGTGCATTCTGAAGTTGTAATATTCTACTGAGGTGTACTGTCAGTGACTTCCTTTTTGCTATTTAATTTCTGAACTTCGTAATTTACCTCTCCAATTTTTAGAGGTACCTATTCTGTACGATCCTCGTTTCTAGATGGTAGCTACGTCGAAAAGGCTCTTAGGATACTCAGAGTTGACAGTTGCAGTGGGTGAGTAGAAATGAGCCTAGTTCCAGTGAGCTTTGCTTGGTCTTTTATCTTAATTCATCAAAAGGTGGATAAAGCAACCATGATTATCATATAGAATCCAAACTGCAGGTTAAAACTATCCACAGTGAATTTTTCATTTACAGGAAACTAGTTGATCATATTTTTTATCTCATTAAGATATATGGTCACCATTGCATTCTATTGATTTAAACCATCTTCATTAAAGCATATGCTCGATATTCATTGACCGCTGAGTAATTTAATTTGCGTAACGTTGATATAGCATGCTTTATACGTATATAATATACATCGCTATAATATCTTTTAAAGGTAAAGCAAATAAAATTGACACTTGCTTTGAATGCGAGCCGCGTCTGACCCTTTTATTATTATTTCGCGTCTACCTATATCCAAAAAGAAAAATGCACACAAAAAGACCAAGACATTCACCGACAAAATTATTAATGGCTTCGTAGCAGCCGGTTTTCCGTCAAAGCGGCTGCCCGTGACGCTGATAGCATAACAATAGGCTCGTTAATTTTTAGAAAACGCCATCGTCGTGGTCCTATGATAAATCGGACGCGCGATAAAAGTGTCCGAGCCATCGCATTGTTTTGTTCTAAACATTGGGGATACAATGGCACGGTCAAGCTGGACCAGACGGGCCGTAGACGAGCAAAACGACTCTGCGAGGTTTTTATGGAATTTCGAAGATTTTTTTCTATTTTTAGGTTTGTGTGGGTGAGTGGTGTAAACATACGACCAAATTAAAGTACAATAAATAATTCACCTATTTTTAAATGTTATATATTCTAAAAGTATGTTCAGTATACAGCATGGATATACCAGGAGACGTTACACCAAGTGTCTAAAATGGTGATAATTATCATCAAGCATGTAACGAATTGGGAACAGAGAATAAATCGAGGAAAAATAAACAGCTGATATGAAACGATGAACTGCATCAAAAGAAAAAATGGCGTGTGCTTAAGAGCACATGACAGAAGTGAAAGCTTCAAATAACATTAAAAGCTGTATAAGAAAAGGTATTTACCTATCCAATCCTAGAAAATTAACAAATAATACTTAAGAGGGTGTGCGATATGTGTATAATTGGCGTACAATACAAAAATTGGGGACGTGTGACTGACGAAACTAAGGACAAACACAATCAAGTGATCAGGCATAAACTTTTGCAAGGCCCCAGTGGCTCCAGGAAAATCTGGTCGGTAGCAAAGACAGTAAGTAATAACTTTACAAAAACGTCTCTCCCACCTTTGTCAGATGAACGCGGCATCGCGGCGACTACAGCCAAGGAAAAAGCAAACATGCTCGACAAAATATTAACATTGGATTTATTGTTTCCCTATTATGGGGTATCAAATCACGAAAAAGTGCATGCTACGTTTGGCACATCACGTAATACACGTGAGAGATCGTGTTAGTCTGTTTCTGATGACAGAATCGGTTCAAATGACAAAAATAAATTAAAGCTAACTGAAACTAACCGAAAGTTGATTGAACAACTAACCCAAACTAACTAAAAGTAACCAAAAGCACAAAAAGGGTTAAAATGAATCGGAACAACTTAAAAAAATAAAAGTAAGTTAAAACTAACTCAAAGTAACCGAAATTTGGCGAATAACCAAAACTAACCATAAAAATTAAAATTGGTTATAACCTATCGGATCCGGTCCAAATTACTAAAATAAATTGGAACTAACTAAAACTAACCGAAAGTTGATTCAACGACTAACCGAAAGTAACCAAATGCTCAAAAAAAAGCTAAAACGTATCGGAACAGATTAAAAATATTAAAGTAAGTTAAAACTAACCAAAACGAACCGAATTTTGGCGACTAACCAAAACTACACAAAAACATTAAATTCGATTATAACGTATCGGCACCAATTGAAATGACTAAAATTAAAACAAACTGTAATTAACTGAATATTGATTGAACGACTACCCACGACGACTATCTAACCCAACCTAACCCAATCTAATCTAAACTAACCAAAAGCACCAAATATGGCTAAAACGTATCGAAACAAATTAAAAATATTATAGTAAGTTAAAAATAACCCAAATTAACCGAATTTTGGCGACTAATAAAAACTGACCAGAAACATTATATTTGACTATAACGTATCGGAGCCGGTTCAGATGGATACATTGGTTTCTTGACAGTGAGTTTCCAAGGTCGCATCACGACACGGAAAATTTTAGTGTACGTCACGACACGGTTTATGCAGAACTGATTATAACGCGTCGGAACCCGCTCAAATAAGTAAAATAAATTGAGACTAAGTGCAAATAACCGAAAGTTGGTTGGACGACTAACCAAAACTAACCGAATCTATTAAAATTGATTAGAACGTATCGGAACCAGTTCAAGTGACTAAAATAAGTTGAGACTAAGTGAAACTAACCGAAAGTTGATTAGACGACTAACCAAAACTAACCAAATCTATTAAAACTCATTATAACGTATCAGAACGGGCTCAAG
The DNA here is from genome assembly GCA_016904865.1 of Pissodes strobi. Classification (NCBI taxonomy): domain Eukaryota; kingdom Metazoa; phylum Arthropoda; class Insecta; order Coleoptera; family Curculionidae; genus Pissodes; species Pissodes strobi. Next base: position 5,818 of record JAEQML010064092.1, on the reverse strand, counting down.
TAAGTAAAATAACTTGAGACTAAGTGAAACTAACCGGAAGTTGATTAGACAACTAACCCAATTTATTAAACTTGATTATAACGTATCGGAATCGACTCAAATGACTAAAATAGGTTGAGACTAAGTGAAACTAACCACAGATCTAGCAAGGGGAAACTAACCGCAAGTTGATTAGACGACTAACCAAAATTAACCAAATCTGTTAAACTTGATTATAACGTATCAGAACCAGCTCAGATAACTGAAATAAGTTGAGACTAAGTGAAAGTAACCAAAAGTTGATTAGACGACTAACCCAAACTAACCAAATCTTTTAAAATTGATTATAACGTATCGAAACCGACTGAAATGGCTGAAATAAGTAGCGACTAAGTGAAACTAACCGGATGTTGATTAGACGACTAACCAAAACTAACCAAATTTATTAAACTTAATTATAACGTGTCGGAACCGACTCAAATGACTAAAATAAGTTGAGACTAAGTGAAACTAACCGAAAGTTGATTAGACGACTAACCAAAACTAACCAAATATATTAAAATTGATTATAACGTATCAGAACCAGCTCAAATAAGTAAAATAAGTTGAGACTAAGTGAAACTAACCAAAAAATGATTAGACGACTAACCAAAACTAACCAAATCTATTCAAACTGATTATAACGTATCAGAGCCGGCTCAAATAAGTAAAATAACTTGAGACTAAGTGAAACTAACTGGAAGTTGATTCGACGGTTATCCAAATATCCAATACTAACCAAATTTATTAAAATTGATTTTAACGTATCGCAACTGACTCAAATGACTAAAATAAGTTGAGATTATGTGTAACTACCCGAAAACTGATTCGACGATTAACCAAGACTAACCAAATCTATTAAAATTGATTATAACGTATTGTAACCCGTTCATATGACTAAAATAAGTTGATATTAAGTGAATATAACCGAAAGTTGATTAGCCGACAAACCAAAACTAACCAAATCCATAAACATTGATTATCACGTCTCGGAACCAGCTCAAATAAGTAAAATAAGTTGAGACTAAGTAAAACTAACCTAAAGTTTATTCAATGATTAACCAAGAATAACCAAATCTATTAAGATTGATTATAACGTATCGTAACTAGTTCAAATGACTAAAATAAGTTGATATTAAGTGAAACTAACCGAAATTTGAATTGACGACCAACCAAAACTAACCCAATCTATTAAAATTGTTTATAACGTATCGGAAACGGTTCAAATGACTAAAGTAAGTTAAGATTGAGTGAAACTAACCGAAACTTGATTGGACGACTAATCAAAATTAACCAAATCTATTAAAATTAATTATAACTCGTCGGAACCGGTTCAGATGACTAAAATAAGTTGACACTAAGTGAAACTAACCAAAAGGTGATTGGACGATTGACCAAATCTAAATAAATATATTAAAATTGATTATAGTGTATCGGAACCGGCTTAAATAAGTAAAATAAGTTGAGACTAAGTGAAACTAACCGAAAGGTGATTGGACGACTAACCAAATCTGTTGAAATTGGTTACAACATATTGGAACCGGCTCAAATAAGTAAAATAACTTGAGACTAAGTGAAATTAACCGGAAGTTGATTAGACGACTAACCAAAAGAAACCAAGTTTATTAAACTTGATTATAACGAATCGAAACTGACTCAAATGACCAAAATAATTTGAGACTAAGTGAAACTAAGCGCAAGTTGATTAGGTGACTAACAAAAACTAACCAAACTTATTAAAATTGATTATAACGTGTCAGAACCAGCTCAAATAAGTGAAATAAGTTGAGACTAAGTGAAACTAATCATAAGTTAATTAGACGACTAACCCAAACTAACCAAATCTATTAAAATTGATTATAATGTGTCGTAACCGATTCAAATGACTAAAATAAGATGAGACTAAGTGAAACTAACCGGAAGGTTATTAGACGACTAGCCAAAATTAACCAAATTTAGTAAACTTAATTATAACGTATCGGAACCGACTCAATTAACTAATATAAGTTGAGACTGAGTGCAGCTAACCGAAAGTCGGGTAGACGATAAACCAAAACTAACCAAATCTATTAAAATTGATCGCAACGTATCGGAACCAGCTCAAATAAGTAAAATAAATTGAGACTAAGTGAAACTAACCGATAGTTGATTAGACGGCTAACCAAAACTAACCAAATTTATTAAAACTGATTATAACGTATCGGAACCGACTCAAATAACTAAATTAAATTGAGACTAAGTGAAACTAACCGAAAGTTGATTAGATGACTAATAAATCAAAACTAACCAAATCTATTAAAATTGATTATAACGTAACGGAACCGGCTCAAATAAGTAAAAAAGTTGAGACTAAGTGAAACTAACCGCGTTAGATCGGGGATTGAGAGACGAATCGAATGCAGTTTTTACAACCACCACAAATGTTATAAATTGTAAAAACGATCGAAACTTGAAGTAATATGCATTTATGTGGTATATTTTGGTAAACTAAACTTACGTAAGCTGCTAAAAGCCATTTCTAACATTAGATTGTGTTAAGGGTGGGTGAGGGTGACTTTTAGATTCTCACGACAGACTAGTCGTGTCTCATATCGTTAGATCGAAGAATGTCAGACGAATCGAATGCAAATGGTCTTTTGCTTTTTCAACCACACTTATAACGTTATAAATTGTAAAAAAGAACGAAACTTCAAGTAATATGCATTTATTTGGTATATTTTGGTGAAGTAAACTTACGTAATCTAACCTGATCTCACCCAAACCTCTATCAACTATTATTTCCACACAATTGTGAGTTTTCTCAGATCTCAAATTTAGTAAGCGTTGCATTCTGCTTCGGCATTTTCAATGTCTCCCCCGGTTGCATCTTTGTGAAGGACTGTGAATTTTTTCATCGCACTCTACGTTAAACGTCCCCCACGGTAAGGCTCTCCCCACCATATCCAACATCAACACTACCATGGCAGAAGCTAAGTTTTATCACCTTGATATTCGTAAAATCCTCAATGAACTAGATACGCAGAAGGCATCAGGGCCGGATGGAATACGTGTCATCGTGTTAAAGAACTGCGCCAACGAACTAACCCCCATATTTTCTAGACTTTTTTCTCTGCCTTATTGAAAAGAGATTTACCCATCTCCTTGGAAAGTCGTTCCAGTGCAACCTATTTCAAAAAAAGGCAAGAAAACCACGCCCTCAAAGTATCACCCAATTGCCTTGCTTCCCATAATCTCCAAAGTCATGGAACGTGTAGTCAATCATCAACTACTCAACTACCTCGAGACCAACAGAATAATTAGCGATGACCAATACGGCTTTCGCAAAGAAAGATCGACGGGAGATATTATATTGGCCTATGTCACTAATGCATAGATTAGGGTAGTTGAGAACTACGGAGAATCTCGAACGATTGCGTTGTATATTTCAAAGGCATCCGAGATAGTTTATCAACAAACTGCCGTCCTTCGGACTGCCAGTTTCTCTCTGCAGCTGGCTTGCCAGTTTCCTTAGGAACCAATCTCTGTACGTTGCGGTTGATGGACAGATCTCAGAAACATGTACCATAAATGCGGGGATGCCTCAGGGCGTAATACTATCACCAACTCTGTTCCTCATCTAATCTTGTTTACAGTTTTGAAGATGACAGTGCCCTCGTCTCCCATTTTAGATCTGCGACTGAGACTTATCACCGCAGACAGGAGCAGATTACAACAATCGGTCAAGCTCTGGAGAAAGTTCGAAATTATGGCGACAGAAATTTGGTCCAGTTCATTGCAGAAAAAAACCCAAGAAGCCGCGCTTACCAAGAAAGCCAATACGGCGGGCCCTGACTACTATTAGAATCGACCATTTTTTCATTCTCGTCAATCGGACTACTGGGTGTCTCGATCACCATCAAGATGTCCTGGTATGACCACGTTGATAACATCGCAAAATCAGCCTCGCAGAAGCTTGTCGCGCTATTTCGCAACAAAAAACTGTATACACCGCATCAACTACTCTTGCTCTACGAAGTGCAAATAAGGCAGCGCTTAGAATATACCTCACACATCTGGGGTGCCACACCAAAGCACACCCTAAAGCTGCTGGATTAATTTCATAAGAGCATCAAGGCTCAATTTGGAAGAACTAGAGGGACTTGATATTGATGTCTTGGGCTGTAAGTTTTACTTAAATGACTCTGTTGCATTTATTTTTATTATTTATATTCCACCTAACTCTCTCGCTAACTCACACCAGAGCCTATTTTAATATTTCTCTATATATGAACCTATTCAGAAAAACAAAGTTATCTTTATTGGGGACTTCAACCCCATCTCAAATGCAAAAACAACTCAATTAAATGATTTATTAGCACTGTGTGACTTTACAAAATTCAATACTCTTCAAACTTATTGGACCTTGTTATTGCTAACGTTGAGTGTGAGGTAACTAGGGATCAACTACCCCGGGTTCCTGAGGATCCTGCCCACCCCACTCTTAATGTTACATTTAATATGCAGCTCAGGACAGATACTGGGTTTGGGGACTTTCCCACAAGTAGAAACTATAACTTCAATAAAGCTAATTACAACTTAATGTATCATCTACTTGGTGTCACTGATTTAAACTTAATAATTAATGAGTCAAATGTTAATATACCGGTTAATCACTTCTATGATAGACTTTATAACATTCTTGACCAATCTGTCCCCTTATATGCTGTGAAGTCGGCTATAGTTAAGTACCCCACCTGGTATACTAGATACATTATTAACAGTCTGAATGAGAAGGATCAACTCCATAAAAGATACAAAAGGTCTGGCTCAAGCTTGGACTACCAAGCATACTCAAATAAAAGACGGATTGTTAAGGTGTTGATCGACATTGCATATAAAACATACATAAATAATACTGAATCATCTATCAGGAGCAATCCTAGGCACTTCTGGAAAAACATTCGACAAAAACGCAATAAAACACGTATTCCAGGAACATTGACCCAGAGGTCAGACTTCCCTTGATTCTCCACAAAGTATAGTAGATGGTTTCGCTGAGTTTTTCAGGAGTGTTTATGAGGTTTCTTCTGACTTTGACTTGGATGGTCTAAATGAGCCTGGCAATTCCCAAAATATCACTATCACTCACGTAACTGAATCTGAGATCGTCAAAGCACTAAAGAAACTGAAGGACTTCATCTTGCGTGACTGTGCTCAATGTCTCATGGTACCACTCCACCACATATTTAATATGGCGTGTTTCCTGACCGCTGGAAAATAACTAAGATCTGTCCAGTGTTTAAGGGTGGGGATATAAACAGCATCTCAAATTATAGGCCAATTTCTATTTTGTCCAACTTCTCTAAGGCTTTTGAGGTGTGTGTGTGTGTGTATATATGATAATCTCTTCCATCAGATTAAAAACTTAATTACTCCTGCTCAACATGGTTTTTTAGTAAACGCTCAACTGTAACTAATTTGACTACATTTCTAAATAAAGCCTATCAAGCTATAAATGCAAAAAAACAACTTGATGTCATATACACGAATTCCTCGAAGGCATTTGACAAGTTGGATCATGGCCTAATTGCTCAAAAAATGTTCAAAATTGGTTTTCATAGTAACCTGATAAACCTACTTATCTCTTATCTCAGTGGCAGGTCCCATTTTGTTGAATACAATGGTTTTCAGTCCATTGATTTTAATGCGACCAGCGGAGCCCCTCAGGGAAGTAATCTCGCTCCCCTGATTTTTACCATATTTGTCAATGATATTGTGAACTAATTAAAATCATTAATTAAATATCACCCTGTCGCAAGTT
>JAEQML010064091.1:0-22380 GCA_016904865.1 Pissodes strobi | reverse complement strand
ATACATTTATATCAAAACCTATTGCACTTCTTTCTGAGCACCTAGCAAAAGTTGTCGATATTAAAATTATAGAAAGTCAGGATTTATTTTTAAGCTGTTCGGCTGATGCGGTAAGTTATTAAAATAAAGTCACTTTTTGGATTAATTCAACAATAGCCTTTTTTTGAGTTTGTTTGTTCTTTAGACATTTTTCGTTAAAATTATAGCTTGACTTTACCTAAAACCGATTTAAAAAATGAAAAAAACTAGTCATTAGAATTACCTTACATATACAGAGACGTCTAGAAAAGTCTGTCTGAAATAAAATTCATAGTTTTTGGGCGAGAATTTTTTTTTAAGCGCAAAAACAGGGTAGTTGATCTTGACGTTTTCTCATTTTTCTGTTATATGATGATTAATTTTTCTTCAACCCTCTAACCCCCAGCTATACCAGCCTTTTTTTTTTAATGGAAACATATTTCTTGTGGGGACTCATTGGAAAGCTTAAGAAAACGGAATCCAACCATACCATATAAACAAGTCTTATGTTTTCAATAACCTGTTTTTTAAAAACTGCATTTGTGTTCTAATTCATTTAGAAATTAAAAACTACTTTCAAAATAAAAGAATATATTAAATTCTACCATATTTACAGGTGACTCAATGCCGCAACTGCTGAAAATGTCCTCCATTTGCTGTTTGATATTCTTCAACACGACATAAGTTTCGATTTGAAAAAAAACAGTTGGGGTAGTGGGGGGTTAGGGAGTTGAAGAAAAAGTAAATATTATACAACCGAAAAATGAGAAAAAGTCAAGATCGGTTGCCGTTGCGTTTAAAAAAATACTGGCCCAAAAATTATAAATTATTCTTCGCATCTCCGTCTTTCTGCAATAATCTTGGTAGATCACATTTTATGGCCTATCAGCACACAAAGGCATATGTACGAATCGCTCGTTAAGTGTGAAAATTGTGTTTGTGGATAACACTGAGTTGTCGTGCATTTTGTTGGTTTCAAACCCCAAATTAATTTGTTGTTTATAGTGCGCTAGTGTGAAAATATCATTCTCAAGCACCATAGTACTATTTATAAAAGGTCCTGTGGCTAGTAACCTACATTATGTTTCTCTGATAGTTCCATGATTTTACTAGAAAAAAATGCTTAGCTCAATGCTACTGTCGATCAAAGCAAAATTTTCTATTTAATACGAGTCCCGGTAGTTTCCTGCTTGTTCGGAAACAGTTTGTTATTTTGAATATGTTATTCATGCATATTTCCTTACTCATATAATATTCCGTAGATTCTTAAGTTATGGGATTTGAAGGAACACACTTGTCTCCAGACAATAAAACTTAAATTTCCTTCCTTTCGTATTCATGGAAAGCTTATTGAATGGGGCATAAGCTGCATTTATCCCGGACCCAAACGTCAACAACCAGACGAGACACGTACTGACGAATATATGAGAGAATGTTTTGGAATAAGGGATATCAATGAAATGAAATTCGAGCTTGACGAAACAGGAAAAAGGTTAGTAAAAAGAGACTTTTGATGTAATATAATATCTCTCTTGAGAAACTTTCTATACATGTTTACCTTACAAATTTTTGCCTTTTTCTCCACTTCAACGTACGCTTTTTGGAAAATAGAGTCGCTTCAGCTCTGGCCCCAGGGTGTAAACAGCACATGTATTTCATAACAATCACAGAATGCAATGGAACGCTTCAAGTATCATTATCTAAAAAAGTAAAATTAAAGAAACTGCTTTAATTTTATTGTATAAAGATGAATGTGTTGCTTCAGCTTCTGTTAATTTTATTAACACCTGGTTGCCTCTGCTAAAAGCTGAAGTTAATAAGGGACACCTAAAAATTAACTAAACCTTTAAACAAAAATCATTGGCTTCTTCCTAGACACATATACCAAATTATAGATATAGCGCCTCAAAAACGAATCAATTATTTACCTAATAACACCGCAATATCACACTAACCTAAAAGGCCAGTGACCAGTAATTAAACGATATGACATTATTATTGTCATCTTGTCAAAGTCAATTCAAATCTAGACCAAGTGCACGAGCTTTTTACTGTTTTAACACACGGACAACGAGGGCAGATTTGTCACTCGAAACGTCGACTGTTTTCCAGTTTCTTTTAGGTTTTTCGGCTTCGTTAGGGTCACTGTCACTAAACTAGCACTTGTGCTGTTTATACCCTGGGGCCAGAGTCGAAGAGGCCATATTTTCCAAAAAACATACGTTGAAGTGGAGAAAAAGGCAAACATTTGCAAGATAAACATAAATCTTCCACAACAATATAGAAGATATCTACATCATTTCTATACATGGTTATCCAAAACTTAGGAAATCGGTGCCAGTAAAACATGAAACGAGTATACATGCTCAATAAATCACAGAAAAATTAATTTCGATATAAATGTCTTACAAAATAAACATAAGATCACTCTTGTATTAAGAAATTACACTACACTTTACGGGATGTTTCAATTTTATATGAAGTGTTTAATATACAAGATGGCTCACCGAAAACTTTCACCGAAGCTTTCTGTCTTATGGTGTCGAAAACAAAAAGGCTCTGACCTGTGAACTTTTAGTGTTTCAAGGGGGTCATATTTTTTGGTATACTCATTGCCCCATATTTAACTTTTAAGCGGGGGTTGCTTTTACTCTAAAAATCTTAAATGGAAGGGGGTATTATGATATACGTCATTTTAAAGGGCATTCAATTACTTTTTCAATGCTACCTTATTTCTTAATTTTGCGTGAGCAGTTCTCGAGAAATTAAGGTTTAAAAGTGATGTTATCTTAAGAACGTAACAAAACTAATAAAGAATGTTTTTAGTAAGCAGGTCGAAAATTGCGAATCAAACCATTAGCACAGTTTATACCGTACGTTATTTAACTCTCCACGTCTTTTGAAGCGATAAAATCCAACCAGTAGGAGCATTTTTCTAATATTCTGGGCGTGCGCAACGAGCTGATTCATATGAGGAAGGCTTCGTTTATTTATTAATAACAGTACCGGTCTGCTGTGCCGTGTAGTTTTGTCTTTTTCTATTACGACAGTTTGCCGAAACGAAGAGACATAAACAGATGCCGCACCTGGTTGAGTCGGAAAGTGAACACACCGCTCAGTGTTGGACTATCGATTTTTTAACGAGAACCAGCTGCTTATGTTCTTAAATTGGATTGTTTGGAAGTATGTTATTATTTTGTGCTCGATTGTTCGGTGATTTATTTAAGTGTATTAGCTTTTTGGGCAGTTAATTTGGTCATTAAATAGTGTTTTCTTTGTTAACCATGTTGGACGGTATTTTATTAAAACATGTTTTGAGAAACATTCCTGTAAGATTTGTGAGGGCTATTCAAAAAAGACTCAAGAACTGTCAGAGCTCTATGCACATTTTAGAGCATACCAAAATGTAGGAAATGATGTATTTGGCAATCTCAGGTCTCCAGATCAGACTTTTTCGAGCTTTTTGGATCTTGCGAAAGTCTATTTGTCCGCCATTTTAAAGATTTTTGCAGTTTTGCCAAATGTCACAAAAATAAGGGAAAAAATTTTTGAACTGCCTTTTCAGCATCCCTGTAAAAATTTTCCCAAAAGTTATTTTGCATCTGTCTTCTGGTAAACAGAGGATATTTTACACTTTAAATTTTCTAAACAGAGATTTGCTTGCACCTAAAACAAATAATCACAAAATCTTAATATTCTTCAGCATATATAGGCTTACTATTTATTTCTATAACGTAAAATAACCATACATTAAACTACAAACAAACAAGAATCCAAAAAACTAAACCAAACCAGCAAAGGTTGGAATTTCATGAATTGATTTATATTTTAAAAAATAACATTGCTGATAAACTTTTGCATTAAAAATTAAGCCAAATTTAGAATCGTCTAAGCAGCTGACAATGAGATCTGGTGAATCAAATTTAATTACCTCTTCCCCCCACTTCAGCGAAAGAACCTAGTGCCAAATTTTACTTTTCATAATTTTACCTACAGAGCAGATTTTAAGAGGAAAAAAAATCTCGAAAAAAACATACCGGATCATCAACGGGAAAATGCAAAGTGATTTTTATTTAGTTCTATTATCAAAAACCGAACCGAAAACCGACAACAAACAGAAATTTCAAAAGTAATGCACGCACCTATACGCAAATGCAACGTCGCAACCACTGTTAAACACGAATTAAAAACACCCGATATGTCAATTCGGAAATGAAACTGTCTTTCGAGGTGGTGTCATTCCCATAAGCGCTTATCTATAATATGCAGACAATATGACGCGTTGTCATGGCATCCATCGTAAACAACTGCATCGTCCTAAACCGCAACGGGAGTTGATTCAGATTAAAAGGCGAAAGCCGTTCGACATGGAATGGTAATAAACTCCGCGCATTTTGACAATGTTGCCGCGTTTTGAGGAATGTACCGATATACAATAATTATTCTGATTTTCTCTTCTATTCATAGCGACTGAACAACTCAACATTTTATGATTTTATGGTAATTTGTTTATAATTTTAGTTAATATACTATATTTTAGTGATTGTAATTGAAAAATAGTATAAGTTGGAAAAATCTAAGGTGAATCATTGATTCCCATGGTGTATTAAGCGAGCCGCCACTGCATCTAAGACAAGTTTTGCACTTGCATAATACACGTTTTAAAAATATGTATATTACTTATGTATATCAAAATTATAATGTCAACCAAATACCGTGGCAAGGAAATTCTTACTTTTTTAATTAATTTTTTTTTCTCCATCGTAAAACTATACACTGGATACTGTTTTTGACACACGGTTAATATAGTCATTATTTATTTATGCCACTAAACTATCCAGTGGTTCTAGCAATTTATAGGTATTATTTTACTGAGTTAGTTATTTAACTATACTTATATGAAACTTTACTTGTACCTACTTTCACTGTACTTACGGGTTACTATGAAACTCCTTAAGGTATAGTTTTGTTTCCTTTATATCCTGATTGTACATACGTCATATAGGCCTGAGAAGTATATTATATAAGTTGAGTTTTTATTTATTTATTGCGGTTACTGGTTACACCATGGTATAATCGCTTCTGGTTAAATTGACAATAGATATTACTAACGCGATTTATCTGGATAATATGTAATAATCATTTAAATTTTAATTAAACGACTGTACTTGGATATGTATTTTATTTGATCATTTCCCCATATATATTTTGGTAAAATATATATTATAATAAACAATATAAATGTGCACCAAATTTTTAACCTCTGACTTTCGTTGATTGAAACCCCTACCTACCAGCAATATTCAATCAATTAATTATTGATATTATGCGCTTCGATATCAGCATTTATTTTTGTTTTGAGGTAGCCTAGCCTTTAATGCTTTTATCGCTATAAACGGCTGAACCATTTTGTTAATAATAGTATATTAAGATACTAGTTTTAAAAGACCGTATTTTATCGCACGAGCACGAAATTAGGAAACGACCCGCTTGCGAGGAGTTTCCTAACGTGCGAGTGCGCTAAATTTGTATTATTTTATACTATTTTTTCTATTTTGCACGTATTTTAATGACAAACATTAATTTATTCAAATCGTGATCAAAAGTTGGACGGCGATCTTGTCACTTTTGACGTCTGTATTATTAGGACTCCCATTCAAAACGGTGTCGAAATTTTTGCTAGTGAGCCATGTTATTGAATAATTTTGTTATTTTATTTATTTATTTATTTAATACTTTAATTTCCACAAAGACATATAAAAATGTATGGAACAAGTCAAAGAGAGAAAAGAAAAATCCTAAATTAACCTAAGATCTAAAACAAAAAATCCAAAACAAAATGCAAAATGCAAACAATAAAATATCTCATTCAAAATTATAAAGAAAGTATTCCTGCAAGCTATAGAAGGGGTTACACCGACGAGAAGAGCTTTCAGTCTTGGTTTAAAAATATTAATCGATGAAATACTTTTGTATTCACTTTTTAGTTTATTAAAAATTCTTAAGCCCATTGAGTATATCATATTTTTACATATGTTTAATCTATTGACGGAAATCCTAAAATCAGATTTGGTTCTTGTATTAAAGTCGTGACAGTCACTGTGAATTAGAAATTTGTTTTGGTTTTCAAAAATACATGAAGACACTTCCACGATAAAAACATAAAAAACCGTTAAAATACCCAATTGTTTGAATAAATCACGACAGGATGTTGTATTTGACACACCTAAAATGGATCTGATTATTTTCTTTTGACAAACAAGGACATCTTTAGCAGCTGCTGAAGCGCCCCAGAAACTCACCCCGTATCTCATTCTGGAATCCACATGACCATAATAGATCTTAAGCAGTTGGTTAACACCTAATACAAATCTTAGAGATTACATAACATATACCTTATTTTATTTAGCTTTCTTATGAGATTATCACAGTGGCTTCGCCAATTTAAATGTTCATCCAATGTAATACCCAAAAATTTACCAGTAGCGGCCCTTCCAATTACTCTATCAGATACGTTCAAACTTAGATCTAGATTATCTCAGTTTTGATGCGGGTGGAATCTTAGATAATGTGTTTTTTGTGTGTTTAAATGGAGGTAATTGGCTGAGAACCAAACATCAACATTTGCCAGTTCCGTATTACACCTTTGTTGTAATAACAACTTATCTTTATCACATAAAATCATTGATGCATCATCAGCAAACAAGGTAAGATTACAATTTTGGATAACACTCTTTAAATCATTAATATATAAGATGAAGAGAATGGATCCCATTATCGAGCCCTGAGGTACTCCCAAAGATACATTAGTTAGTTCAGAGTTTGCAACATTTATATGATTATTTTTTGCCTGATTAAGACTTACATATTGTTTTCTATTCGTCAGTTAATATCATAGCAATCAGTCAACAAAAATAGTGTCGAAAAGAGCTTCTTTTCGACACTACTTTGCGTATCGAAAAGAGTTCTTTATGATACCAAAATAGAAAAAAGTTATTTATGATATAAGTGTTAAAAGTAAATTTTTAAGGCACGCATGTGGAAATTTGCAGAACGAGCAAAGCGAGTTCTGCAAACCACATGAGTGCCTTAAAAATACTTTTAACACAAATATCATACAATATTTTTTCTACTACCGTGCGTAAAGTACTCACTTTAGGCACTCTCTAAGGTTCGTAAAATTGGCATTTTTAATGTGCAGTGCGTAAAATAACTTATTTTACGCACTAGTGCGTAAAGTAAATCTGACATATTTTTGACATTTAGGGCAGTGCGTAAAATAATATATTTTACGCACTAGTGCGTAAAGTAATTTAATAATATTTTAGTTTTTTCATATATTTTTCAGTAGTAGAAAAAATTTCGTATGCTACTCATGTGTAAAGTACCCTTTTTTAATTCATGGGATTGTCGCATTCCCCTACGGCTCATGCGACAATATTCCCATTCATAAAAAAGGGTCACTTTACACACTTGTTGCATAAATAACTATTTTATTACGCATGCATCATAATCGACGATTATCGCACGCTGCAGCGTGCTTAAAATATGATGTTTATGATTTTAAAGGTCCTGTCAGTATTATTAAAACGCTAGCGCTGGCTGTTGTGATTTGCGAAAAAATGCAAAAAATACAAGAAATCGATCCACTTAAAGACATAGAAGAAGCTGCTAACAGAGCTACCTTGGATTTACTGCCACGAAAATTAAGAATTCAATATGAGATTGCTCACAATAAATTTATAAAATGGTGTGAAAACAAAGGCGTTCCTGGAAAGTATACCGAAAACATATTCCTGGCTTATTTTGAGGAAAAGGCAAAGGTATGGAAGTCATTTTCTCTTTGGTCCCATTATTCAATGATCAAAGCTATGCTACGTGTACCGAAGTAGATATCAGCAAACATTTTAAACTGATTGCCTACTTGAAGCGTCAAGGAGAGGGTTACCAGGTCAAAAAATCAAAAATTTGTACTAGATACCAAATTGAATAGTTTCTGGAAGTACGCACCGGACGATGAGTACCTTCTGATCAAAGTAGCTACGATTGTTGGAGTATTTAGTGCCTGCCGAAGGGAGGAGCTTTTTCAGTTGACTCTTGACAACGTGGAAGATATGGAGATTTCATTAGTTATTAAAATATCAGATACCAAAACCAAGGTACTACGAAATTTAACCATCGTTGAAAATTTTTATTTGGATTTTTATCGAAAATATACTGATCTTCGTCCAGCAGATGTCAGACATCGGCGGCTCTTCCTAAAATATGTAAAAGGTAAATGTACCAGAAGTCCGACCGGAATTAATACGTTCGGAAAATTTCCTGCTGCTATAGCAAGATTCTGCAACTTCCAAATTCAACAGTATATAAGGGGCATTGCTTTCGCCGTTCTTCTACGAGGTTACTTGCCGATGCTGGAGCAAATTTGACGACAATTATGCAGCATGGGGGATGGAAATCCTCAACCGTTGTACAAGGGTACATCGTGGATTCCTTGGAAATACATTATTTGGGTAATTTATTCCACTTCCTTAAACCCACCTACCAACTAACTTCCTATTGTATGTTAAAAAATAAAAATAAAATTCATAATAGTTTTAAGTAGATATCTGGCATAAGTTTAGTATACAATTAGTTCAATATTTAACTATCATATTACGTGTTTTTGGAAATAATGACCGGTAAGTAATTATTTTTATAGGTACTATAACAATAATTATTAGGATATATTGTCTAACATATTATTATGATTATTATAACGTTCTTTAAGAGATTTTAGTAAAATTATGCGACAGAAATGTTTATAAAAAACTATTGGAGTATTTATTAACAACTGAATGTTGAATAGTTAAATGAAAGAACATATTTTATATAACATATCATGTTAAATTTAATTTGCTACAAATTTAAACTAAATTAAATCCAATCCGGCTCTGTCGATTTCCAGCTGGCGATTAAATCCTAACATTTTTAACGTGCGAAATATGAGGAAATGATAAAAAAAAGTCAAATATGGCTTCATCGACATTAAAGGAGCCGACGCATAGTTAAATAGCTGGTTCGGTACGCATTAATACATTCTGTACATGCATTTGGAACCTAGGGGCTGTTATTGGTCAAACCATTCACAATTTGAACTTCTATAAAATCAACGCGCAGATGCGAAAATCGTATACGGAATGTAATTCGGTGCCAAATTCAGGTACGGAATGTAATAAATACTTTTGCAGTGTAAGTATTTTCCGAAGGCTTCAAAGAGTATGGTAGAAGTTCGAAAACGTTGAGAGGTGTCTTTTAAAAACGAGCGTCTTCAAATAGCGGTTTGTAGTTAGTACTGTTAACTTCACGCATGGCCCTCCGCTCGCTTCGATCGGTACGGAGCGCAACCAAAAACTAACCCAAGCTAATCCAAACTAACCCAAATTAAAAAAAGAAACAAATATGACCTTAAAAAAATAAAAACAATTCTTGCCACTGACGGGAATCGACCCCGAGGCAACCCGAAGCATCGTATCACAAGCACAGCATCAAACTACTGCTGCCACCAGGCTTGGTGAAAGCGATTCACTGGACCGCAAAGATATGCTGTTCCATAAACTGTTATTACATTCCGCACCTGAATTTCGTACCGAATTACATTCCATACTCGATTTTTGCACTCGCGCCCGCGCCTTGATTGGATAGAGTTTGAAAGGTTTAACCAATAAAAATCCCCTAGGTGCCAAATAGACGTACGATATGTATAAATGCGTTCGGTACGGTATAAACTGTGCCATTAGTATTACCTCAAAATACTAAAACGGAGTTTTATCCACAATACCGAAACAGAATTATTGAACTCGACGCGCGTTTCGCTAACCATGTTAGCATCATCAGGAGATGATTAAAACTCAGCTATGAAAAGACATAATTTTTCACGTTTTGTCTTTTTTTGTACCTGATATCAATGGTATTGCTACTGTACGCAAAATGGTATAATCATCTCTATCCTAATCATATTTAACTATTCGGGTAAGTATCCAATCTCGGTAAGCAGTTACTTCATGCAAAAAGTACGGCTCCGGTTTTCACCGCCTCTTTCCATCAGGAGATATAATTAGAACCAATTTAAACGATCGTGGTTTTCAATTAAAGAATAATAACTGCTGCGATGCGGCAAATTATAAGATAATGTGTATATTTTCAAAACATGTAGATCATCAGTAAGCTAATAGATATATTTGCACGTATACGGATTAAGCATTTCGTTTTTCTACAGTAATTTCTATTTATTATTTCGGGTAAAGTAGAGAAAAAAAAAGTAATAATGATTTCCCCAATAAGTTTCATCTCTCCTAATATAGTTTGACTCAGAAAGACAATACTCTCGATTTTATTTATTATATGTGCTTGAAATTTCCGCATACTGCATCCATGTTTCATTGAAGCCTTAATGCCCTGGATGTGATGTAAGTCTATTCTAATCTTTCGACACACATGGAAATAAGTTCTGAATCATACCACTTGGTGATCTAATGTTGAGCATATGAAAAGTAATAGATAATTATTAACAACTAATCATTCAAAATATAGTAAGCCCTCAGTATTACTTTTTTTTAAATAATAGGAAGTATAAACTAAAGGCCTCGAAAATATATTTGAAAAGTTTCATAATTCCCTGATTTAAGTTCCAATAATCTAATGCAAATTATTTTAAAATATCGATTGAGACAAACGAATAATTTATGTCAATATTTCAGGTTTCTTTTAAAATTTTGTTTTACAATAACTTCGCAGAGTATTTTTAATTTAACATTTTCTTAGCTCCGCTAAAATTTCGGGCGTACTGGGTAATTATTTCTCCTTTTTTAGAATATCGGAAAATATTTGGGAACGTTCTTGCATCTTAGTAACATGCTGTAACTCTATAGCCACTTTGAGAACACATTTTACGGATGTGTCCATAGAATATAGTTTTACATATCCTATTTTGCCACCCCCACCTTTGCAAAATAGTGTTTTGATTCCGTCAAATTGGAGATTACAAAGTGAAGCCTCGGGCAGTGAAAGGTAAGTTTGAAGCAATTTTGAAATTATGATAGAATAAGAAATTATTCTGAGGCATTACATAATAAGTACACCAATTTAAATTATCTGATTGCTGGCAATTTGACGAAGTCATTTGAAACTTCAATTACTTTATGCGTAGCGATTATAATTCTCACTAGACACCTGGAGGGAGTTCCTTGCCAGAGCTGGGCAAAGAAAGTGATTTATTGATTTAAATGTAAAGGTACTAACTCGACAAAATGCGATCAAAGATAAAATAAGGAAGATATTGAGTTCGAATCATCTTCAAAAATAAATTATTCTGGATTCTTACGCAGAGGATTATGGTTACAAAAATTTTAAATTGCTAAAGCGGATTTTGGCATCAACATTTTAAAAATTAAATCAATCTATATTAAAGGTGGTAGAAGTGCAAGCAAGCAAGCAACAACATTTATTTACGGTAGTTACAATTGTATAAATACACCTAGGTTACAATACACAGCTTAAATTCGACATATAATGAACACGCGCCAGTAGGCAGCGATCGCCCTAAGGGCGTCTCAGCATCCCCCCGGCATGCTCACTCAATGCAAAAGACCGATGTTATGTCAAAGCTGTGTTCCAGCTTGTAGCAACGCAACTGATCTACTTAGGTGCAACCTTTCAGATATTTTGCAGTTAGACATTACACACGGCTGACAATAGAACTGATGACTTGTTTTCCAGGGGGTGGGATAGTGAGGGGTGGTTACATGGGGAAAACAATAGGAAAAACCCCATTACACGATTCTTTGGTCACGCAACAACACAGGACATACACAACATTCATACACAAATGTAAAAGATAGGAGGCTTCGGTGAGGTGAGAATTGTAACAAGGTATTAGGCATAGTCCCGGCTCGTCGTGCCATACTTCGCCTGCCGAACAGGGGAACATGGAGACGACTTGGGAGCAGCGTTTAGACTGATTTAACTCAGTCGAGACAGTTAGCTTTTATAGCTCGGCCAGGTCCCTTAACAAGCCCCGCCCACCACACTTTTCGGTGTAGTGGAGGGGAGCTTGCCTTGGGCTGCCGTGTCGGAGCTGAAATCTGCAACTTCTGCGCTCCTGATATTTGTCGTTTTATCGAGAACACCGGGGGGCGCAAAAGGGGTGGATGGGGGTGGTTTAAGGGAAATGTGGGAAGACAGGAGAGTCAATTATTCCGGTGGCCGCGGTTCCGTGAAGTATATGGTGGTTCTGCGGTGTATGGGTCCATGCTTAGGCCTAATGGCCGCATCGCATCTTAAACTGTATGTGATGAAAAGCTTATACAGCAATCCATCATGCCATACCCGGTCGAATGATCTCTCTATGTCCAGGAGTAATAGGGACGTGCAATGCCCTATATTGAATCCGTCGTATATATCCTGCACGATCTTCGCAGCGAGCATATTAGTACTATGTCCGCTGCGAAAACCGAACTGCTCCTGAGGGAGTACACGACGGTTCAGGGCTATCCTGTTCATCCTGGGCAATAAGAGCTTCTCAGTGAGCTTGCTCAGTGTGTTTAAAAGCGATATGGGTCTATATGAGCTGGTTTGTCTAGGGTCTTTCCCGGGCTTAGGGAACAGTACTACGTGCGCGATCTTCCAGGAATTAGGGAAATGTTGCAGACGAATTATGGCATTTATTATATGCATTAATTGTAAAGGGTTTTGGTAGGGATATTTTTAAGGAGTAGGTATCAGGTCCCGGAGCCTTATTCTTTGGCAGATGGCCGAGGGCACTGCGGAGTTCTGACGGGGTGACTCGGAGTTTATCCATCACAGAGGGCGGGATCGGATATTGTTTCAAAAAGGGCCTTATTACCTCTGTTACTTGAGCGTGCAATGGCACAGTATCAGGTATCTCTCCGTGTACACTCTCAAGGAAGTCAGCGAAGGCCTCAGTCTTCCCACGGGTATCTATGATATCCTCGCCATTGTGTAAAATGGCGGGAATGTCGACCGGGCCTCCTCTAACCTGCCTTGCAAGCTTCCACAGGGAACCGTCCTCCGTGCCGAGCTCGTTCACGAACTTCATCCACTTCGCTTCTCTGTAATTGCGGATATTCACCCTTATCTGTTCGGTCAGGGCGTTAAGCCTCACTCTGTCGATTGCAGCGCGATTCCTCTGCCATCTGCGACGAATTCGATTCCGGAAATTGATTAGGTTTAGGATATCGTCAGGAAGAGTTTCCACGAATGGTTTCCTCCTGACTACCGGACATAAGGCGTCTCTGACGTGCTGGATGTTGCGGGTTAAAGTGTCAACTTCGGTCTCTAGTTCCTGGATAGTTTCGATTTGCCCAGGGATGACAGTTGCATCGTTCAGCCTCTGTCGAAACACCCGCCAATCAAGATTTTTATAAGAAATAAATTTCCCATAGGCTTCCGGCCGCCTAGTGTTAGCTAGGCTCATCTTAATTGGCAAGTGATCCGAGTTAAAGTTGCAGACAACCTTAGGCGACGCTACTCCTGCCATCCCCAGGGTCATCGCTACATCCAGGTACGAAGACGTGTTTCCACTTTGGAAGGTGGGATATCTTGTTCTGTGGTATAGGATTTCCAGATTGTTTTCTAGAAAATTTCGAAGAACGGTGCCTTTATGCGTAGTACTGGCATCGTCAAACTCAACGTGTTTGGCGTTGAAATCGCCAATAAGTAATGATTTCTTGCCGGGGGTAAAGAATGCTGCAAAGTCGTTTTGCGTGAGGCGCAAGGCCGGTGGAGCGTAGCCGCCGCTGATGCATAGGCCACCGTCTAACTCGATGGCTACATGTTCAATGCGAGAGTCGATGCGATTTTTGTCGTCTCGGTCTCTATTTAGGCGTGCACGCTCTTCAGGCGCCTCCTGGCGTCGCGAAGGTACATAGCGTGCTTCTCCAAACATGTCCTGCGGATGTCCAGTCTCGGATGCTGCTCCGGGAACGAAGTCTTGAAGTCGTCCGTTTAGAGCGGGTACTCTGGTGACGAGATGAGGCTGCATAGGGGTAGATGTGTAGGCTGGCTGATCTGGTCCCAGATTCTCGCCTGATAGCATTTGTTGAAGTCGATCAAGAGATTCCAAGAGTGGCGGAGGATTGTTGTCCATGTCCCTGATTATCCTCTGTCCTGGATTCCTGGTTCGCTTTTTCGTCCAAAGGGGGGTTCCCTGCTACGTCCGTAAAACAGGTTAGCCGAAGGAATACCCGATTTATTTTATATATGTGTGTACACTTATATCTCAATCAGATATGAGTGTATGAATTGCTAAGGTTTTGGGATGCCAAGTAGCGTTACTACTATTCGTTACGGTTAATGTATTAGCTTCCGGGGTTTCTAAGTCCGGGGTTTTTGAGTGGACCCACCACCTTCCCCGCTAACAGGAAATCGTTAGCGGACCACCACGAGGGAGATAAGAAGAAATATTTAATTATCAATCAATTCTGAGAACCGCCTTAGTCCTGGGACGCGTAGCAATGTATCACCGGACGTGGAATATCCAAGATACGACAAAATTTAGCCTATGTTAGGCACTAAGCGTCGGTGGCCTAATTCAAATCCAAAATTTTCCAAAACAACTCAAAAACAACCTGCACAAGCGGCGTAGGTTCCTTAGAACAGCCTAGAAGTATTACTTCTAATATGAAGGGCTCAGGTTGTTTATTTACGTTATTGAATTTAAATTTCGATTATTGACAATAGTCTATCTTCGTTCGGCGGGGGGACGCTCTGTAATGAAAGCTACGTTAAAGAGGGGGGCAAGGGATTAGCGTCCGTCTTCCTACGTCTGTCACTACAGCCACTTTCCTGCTAATACACTAATTTATAGTTACAATGTTCATAAACGGCCCTGAAGAACTCTATGCTAGATATCACTATTTCACTTCGAGACAGCAAGATAATATAGTCAAAATTGGAACGTTAGTCCAAAGAACCTCTAACTACAGCTAACTACTGATGTTCCGGCTTCGCTTTGTCTCTGGAACTCCTATAATGATATATGCATGCACAATAGAATAACTTCCCAGGGTCCTAACTAAACAACTTATTCTCTCGCTCGACTGAGCCTGTTTGAGAACAACCGTTTAAAAAATCGTTTTTCTATTTCAAATTCAAATTCAAATTCAAAAAATTTTTATTTGTCTGTTTGTTACATGACATGACAAAAAGGACGGCCCCTCGATTATAAAAACCGTTTACATCATGCCCTATACAAGAAAAGGCATGTGCGAGGCAACCCTCAAAATAAATACCACATAATATATGAAAATATTTGTCAAACGGTCGATACACTACCATCATAAATAAATTCTCAACTCTATATTACAAATATTGCTTTAGTTGGCACAAAACTGTTTAAAAAAATAGAAAATACAAAATTTGAGAATACTTAAAGAACAATGGTGATTGGGCGGAGCAGGGGAAAACCAGACAGAAGAGCAACGGCAAGAGACAACCGGAAAGCGAAGGCGGCGAGGGCGGTCCGACACCACTTCCAAAACCAACCAAAATATGAAAAATACATCATGCACATTATATCATTAATGGATTATTATTATCATAATAATAATTATTATTATTATTCTATTCTAGTAGATATATTTAATACACTTCTAAGAACTTTGTTGGTTAAGAAGTTTTGCTTTGATATACCTTGAAAAGGCTTTATGTGATAGCATTTTGGATGCAGCCTGCAAACTATTCCACATTTGAATGGCTACAAATGCAAAAGCACGCTGAAACGCAGCAGTTCTGTGCTGTGGAACAACAAAGATGGAATCGTTCCTTGTGCCGTGTGTTTGGTTTAATAGAATAAAATTTTTCTTTAAATAGGATGGTGTACCCGTTCTTATAACTCTGTAGATAAAAGTATACATGTGATGCTTCCTCCGGTATTCCATGTTTAGAATTTCGGCATCATTTAAGTATGGGGTGATATGATTCCTGTATGGAATGTTGTATGAGAATCTCATACAGCTATTTTGTACCTTCTGTATAGTTTTTTTCGTGCGAGAAGATAAGGAATTACCGTATACAACATCTCCATAGTCAAAGAGTGAGAGTACCAAATTTTCACACAAAAAATATTTATGTTCAGAAGGCAAAAATTTTTTCAAATTATAAATTTTTCTTAAACGAATATAAGCGGCTTTTTGTTTATTTTTTATATGGAAATCAAAGGACAATGAGCTATCAAAAGTGACCCCCAAATTTTTTGCTTGATCGACAATGGGAATGGTGTTATTATTAATATGGATATTTAAATTGCTTTTTATGTGTACTCTAGCGTTGATATTAGAACCCAATATTAGAACTTGTGATTTCGAAGCATTTAACTTTAAGTTGTGATTTTTTGCAAAATTATCAATTTCTTGCAAGTCAGTATTTAGCTGTTCCTGAGCGGTGTTGAGATTTACCTCCAAATTTTGGTTCTTAATGGGAATATATAGTTGAGAGTCATCAGCATATTGTTGAAGTTTAGCATATTTTATTTTTTTTTGACATATCCGCGACATAAATAGAAAATAACAAAGGGGACAAAATAGAACCCTGAGGGACGCCTCGATTGACTGATTTATATTCCGATTTGAAAAGACCTGATTCCCTCGAAACCATTACACAGCTTAAGCGGTTACTGAGATAATTGCTCAAAAAACTAATCGCATTTTGAGATAATCCAAAATAATGCAGTTTTGCTAATAACATTTCATGATTCAGAGTGTCAAAAGCTTTGCTGAAATCCAAAAGAGCCATGCAGGTGCTTCTTTTTTGCTCTTCATGTAATCGAATATCGTTTAAGATGTTTACTAGACTGGTGGAGGTGCTGAAATGCTTTCTAAAACCCGATTGACACTCTGGAATAATATTGTGAGTTTCGGAAAAAATATATATTTGGCTATGAATATGCTTTTCAATGATTTTGGATACAGCCGGTAAGATACTAATGGGTCTGAGGTCCTTGATATCTTTGGGTTCAGGAACCTTTGAGATAGGTTTAATAATTGCTTTTTTCCATACGGAAGGATAAGTGTTTGTTAGTATGCATGTATTAACTATATTAATTAGGGCATTTGCACAAAAAGGTAGACATAATTTAAGATCTTTAATAGAAAACTCATCATCCCCAATGGCATTAGAAGAGATAGAGTTAATATTTTTTTCTAATTCGTTCATGTCTATTAATTTGAATTCCAAGTTTTCGTTTACAACTTTGTTGTTTTTATAAAAACCTATTAAGTCCATTGATGCAGTATCGGGCAAACTATCAGTTGCCTGGAAGAAATTATGGATTTCCGTAGCATCTAGTAAATTTTCGGGTAGGTCCATTGAATTATTACTTCTGGTTAGTTTGAGTTTTCGAGCTATTTCCCAAAACTCTTTCCCGCGTTTCTGTGACATCCGGTTAAAATATGTTATCTTCTCCCGTATGATTGCATGCTTAGTATAATTTCTTAGCTGTCTGTAATATTGACCATGTGCCTCTATTTTTGTTTTTTGATATTTTTTGTATGCTTTATCTCTTAACCTGATTAGAAGCTGTACGTTATTCGTAATCCAAGGTGTAAATGGCTTCTCGGCCAATTTTTTAGTTTTACGCGAGGCATGTTTGTTGAGTAGAGCTAAAATATTATGATTAAAAATTTGTACTTTTTCATCAATATTATTGACATAATAGATGTCGTCCCAATGGAGAAGTGACCCGTCTCGTCTAAAATCATTTTCATTTATGTTCCCATAGTTTCGGTAGGTTATAAATTTCTTTAGGCGATTAGGTTTTATTCCGAGGAAAGTAGAATAAATAAGATTATGGTCTGTCAATGATTCAGAAACAGCCATTGATCCTGACCTACTTGTTAATAAATTTTTGCTTGCAATAATCATATCAATAAGACTAGAGCGGTTTGTTGTTATGTTTATTCTTGTGGGCTCAGAAATACGATTCGTCAGGTTAAACGAGTCTAAAATACGTTTTAATCTCTCAGAGTGAGTAGAGTTACTTAGAAAATCTATATTCAAGTCTCCTATCAAAATTACGTGATCATAGTTAGCAATGACCGTGCTAAGTATATCCTCTACAATTTCCAAAAATATCGAAATATTTCCGGATGGTGGTCTATATATATTCATCAAGAAGAAATTTTTATGCCCAATGTTAAAAGTAATAGCAATGTATTCGAAATCGCTATTAAATGGAAAGTCCAAATTTAGTTTAGTAAATTTTAAGTATTTTTTTATATATATGGCCACCCCACCTCCACGATATTCTCTGTTTCGTGTTATAAATTTATATCCTGGCAAGTTAAAATTATTTTTGTCAATTTCTGAATTTAGCCAGGTTTCAGTGAGACAAAATACTTGAAATCCATATCTGTACATATAGTTGGAGAACTCATCAAAACCTGTGTTTATGGATCGAATATTCAAATGCCCAATGGAAAAATCATTTTTGTTTATAAAATCACTTTCCGAAAAACCGGTCCCACCCTCCGCCCGCCGCCGCCCCACAGCCGGCTCAACCATAATCCCATCCTCCCCCAACCGCAACCCGCAATCCAGCCCCTCCGCTCCCCCTCCAACACCATCTCACCGACATTACATTATTCATTTGAGAGTAAAAATAAAATAACAATTCAGGTATACCGACCGTCAGACAACACTGACGCAATTCTTCTACAATAATAATACAGAAATGACAGATGTACTGTCTATAGCATTCGAAAGTGATAATACTAAATTATAAAACCCCGAAAAACCAAGAAGAAAAATATTATACAAGCAGCATTTAAATTAGTGAAATAAATGAAATTACGCATACCCAAACAAAATTGATTTCCCTAAATCTTGCCTAAGGAAGTATACAATATAATAATATAGTGAGACGCAAACATCAATGTGGGTAGTGTTTAAACTTTATAAGCATAATGAAAACAAACCACTCAGAAAAAGACCGAATTATTCAAGAGGCAAAAAAATA
The DNA here is from genome assembly GCA_016904865.1 of Pissodes strobi. NCBI lineage: Eukaryota > Metazoa > Arthropoda > Insecta > Coleoptera > Curculionidae > Pissodes > Pissodes strobi. Next base: position 3,350 of record JAEQML010064091.1, on the reverse strand, counting down.
TTCCAATAAGTTAAAAATCCAAAAACCGTAAAGGAAACATTGAAATAAGTCCAATTTACAATTTGTGCCAGTAAATATGTATGTTACCTATATATAAAAATTTGCATTGGTCAGTCAGTAGCTATAAGATAAACCCAATAGCCAACCAAATAGCACAATATAAAATAGCCAAATAGCGGAATATGTGAATATAGAACAACATTATTTTGCACATAGTAGAACAGAGAACAATATAATTTGAAGAAAAAGTAGGGTATAGTACAATTCTTATTCTAAAGCTGAGATTCCGTACCATTTCGAGCCGACGTAAATAACTAAAATTAAAATTAAACCTTCATTAAGTTCGGCAGGGAACATAGAACCTCAGACATAGAGTTATGCTAAAATAATCATTATGCATTCATCTAGCACAGTATATAAAAAAAAAGTTGGATAGACACACCTATTCAGATGGAATCTATCCGATAAATTTTGATACCTACTAGGAAACAAACAGATTTCAGTCATAAACTCAGCAAATGGCAACATTTATCCTACATTATATGTTTTATACACCATTCATCGCTGCTCAAAATAGTATCACAGGAAGACCTGGTATGACACAACGGACAATGGCCACAAAAATGCTCTCCTAGGTGATTCCAATGGACAATCAAACTAGTACTTACATTCTATGGCCTATGTAAATTTCTAAGATCTGCTTCGTCCGAGATTCGGTGCACAGTATCATTAATTTTCACATATATAATTCCATTTAGCACCCATGAATTTTTATTCGAAAACATACGCACAGCCTGTCCGAAAAGATCGAGACGCATCTTAGTCAAATCTTCTTTCACTTGCACACCCGTATCTTTTAGCTTCTTACGATTTTTCAGAATCAACATTCGTACCTTGTCGGACGCAAATTGGACCAGAACTGCAGGAGGATTTTCGCTAGGTTTTTTGTTTGCAATACGATGGCATCTTTTTATATCTCCGTTCTGCATATTCACGTTTAACTTATTTACAAACAAATCAGACACTTTAGTATAAAGGTCCTCGCTATCTGTTGCTTCCATACCGAAAATGCGCACGTTCTGATTGCGCGCTGACTGTTCTTGATCGTCGATTAATCTTTTTAAGAGCTTATTTTCTTCATCCAATTTATTTACTCTACCATGCAGCAATTCAATTTCATCCTTATGAATCTTGAGTTCCTTCTCAAATTGTTCTTTGACCAAGCAGGTCACTCTGCTAACCACATCTTGAAGAAATTTATCATTGAATGTGTTAATAATCGTTGTCTTGATTTCACGCATGTCCGTGGTTGACAGACCCATAATGGCCGGCTTTAGGAAAACGTTAAAACTATGAGAATTCTACTGCTATCAACAGAGTAATCACCGATTTCAAAATAAATTTTAAGTAACAATGATCTGCACAATCACTCTGACTAATATTCACCAATTAACTAATCCATATAATGGATTTTCAGGGCAATTTTCTGGAGCCACTACAGACTACGACATCGACTACTCGCGCGCCATCTACCACTATTTACTGCTAAAAGAAAAAATACTCAAAAAGAAAAGCTCTATTATATTATGTTTTTTCTATTTGTTGCCAAAAGAAAACCTGTGGAAAAGAAAAGCTATGTTTAGAAGTTGCCTGCGGCCTTCAGGAGAGATTCACTTTAATCAAAGGTTAAACAAAATACTCTTAATTTATACGTTAAATGATCTCTTCAAGAATTTATCACTTCACTGTAAAACGTTACAAAAATGTCAACACCCTGTATCACTCTACGAGCTAGGATGGTTAGCCTGTTGTCAAAGAATACTTATTAAAGTATTTAACACAAGATCACTACTCTAGGCACTCAGATCTATTAAGCAGTTATTATGCGAAAAGTGGGTCAAAAGCTGACCTAGTTTTAAAGCACGAGTGACCCGGTGACCTACTTTCGAAGGCGGTATGCTACAGGTGTCAATTTTAATGTTTACAGTCAAGCTAGACTTTGGGGCAACACAACAATGTTTCTACTAGTCGTAGCGCTAAAATTACTAAAATGCGGCTAGACTATGATAATACGGAATATACTAACTCAATTTCTACTGCAAAGAGAGTTAGATACTCATACAATATGTTAAAAAATTCTAGGAAACTTTAATTACGGTGCTAATTATTACAATTAAGAACACACCACGTCCCTAAGCATGAAATTTTCAACACTAAACAACGGATTGTGAGTTTCAAAATTAATGGATCTGTTGCTTCTAAGAGCAGGATTAATTAATTAACAGAATAATCAACTTCAACTTTAAACTAATGCGCTTTTGCGACTTGAACGAGTTAAAAGTTTATGAAAAACAACGGCTCAAAGCAGTAACTAAGTGTCTAAAACAAACTAGTTATGAGAGCGAGTTATCAAATGATTACAACAAGTTAAATTAACTAATTACGAAAATAACGCGATGCCTGGGTCCCTACAGAACAATATATGGCAAATATATATACATGCGACCTCACCAAAAGTTCACTGAAGGCAGCTATCCGTTAAAGTGTGTAATAATCCAATTAGAGCGTACGAACGGTGCTCTAGAAAGCGCGAATAACGAGCGGTATCACAGTGCTTTTTGTTGAACGCTGATGGCTTCTAGATGGGTTCGATGTAGTTGGATCGTTGATAGATCTCTCCGGGCGCTTGGAAACGCTGAATTCGGGATGAACGTCTTAGAACAGGCTTCCAGCGATATTAGAACTCGGCTGAGTCAAGGCTTCTGGAAAGCACTGCGATTCTTCTCTCTTCAATTCACTTTTTCGCGTTCACAGTTATTTGTGAAGTTTGCCGATCTGTCCCGGAGACTAAATCAGGCAGATTGAAAAAGACTGCACGCGGTTTGTCTATCACACGGTATGATGACAAAGACTTGATTAAACTGTTTAAATTTTAATATTATAGCTGACTGTCAAAGACACTATCAGTTTGAAAAAATAAAGAGTCACACGTTGACAGCACAACGATCGACGAAAGAATCATCCTTTGTCCGAAAAACGCGGGGTTTTTGTTACGCTGAGATGCACACGGCTCGCGAAATTGTGCACACTTCACCACCTAACTCCTGCTTAACCAGCAGTAAACCAGGAAAAACGGGCCCTATTTTGCACCCGAAACTACATGAAGCTGCGAAAAACCGACCCTAAAACTGCACACGAAACTACTATTGCCATATATGGGCATATTGCGCATTTAGCAGTTTTTTGCAGTTTTTTGCCATTATTCATTGTTCAATCCATGCATATGTCACATCAGATTAAAGAGAATTTAATTCCCTACACGACGATATGCATATCATTTCTGTGCGTTC
>JAEQML010064090.1:0-22388 GCA_016904865.1 Pissodes strobi | reverse complement strand
AAAATGTTGAAGAGCTGAGATTAGATAAGGAACATTGATATTTCTATGAAACACTGGCCCATTAACAAGTTGTCTGCGACAGTCTAAAATTAGTTTGGTTATAGGATGGTTTGAGATTGCCACGAGCGTAGACGTGTATTTAATTGACAACAATTTCCTTCTCTGCTCAGGGCCCAAGGTTGCTGCTTCGGAAAGAATTGCAAGTTTAGGCGTTGATCTCATACATTCCAAGCAAATACGTAACCCTTCGTAGAAAATCAGATCTATCTTATTTAGGCTTTTTCTACTGGCTGGTTTGATAAAGATAGCCCCAAGGTCTAAGTGGGACCTAACCAAGGCATGAAAAATGATCAACAGAGTACAGGGGTCTGCACCCCACCAGACTCTGCAGATAGCCTTCAAGGCATTAAGAGCTTTTTTAGCTTTAGTTGTGATTTGTTCGATATGTGAATCCCACTTTAAGTGTTGATGCAAAATAATTCCTAGATATTTGACTTGCCGTTGAAATTTGATAATATGATTGTTGTATATAATAGGGGAAGGAATAATTTTTCTCCTACCCTTCGTGAACCATGTGGCTTCACATTTATTTGGTGCTAGTGATAGGTTATTTTCACTCAGGAAATTGTCTACCTTTGCTAGTGCTGCATTCATTTGTGGTAAGATTAATTCCAAACATGACCCTTTTATGACCAAGACAAAGTCGTCCGCATATCCCATTAAAGTGACGTTGCCCAAATCCAAGTTAAAAAGCTCTGCCAAATAAACATTGAAAAGAATTATGCTCAATGGAGAGCCCTATGGAAGGCCCTTTGTTGCAAGAGTAGGACCCAAAAGAGTGCTACTGTTGTTTCTGCTATACAGAAGCCTTGATCATAAAAATTGATGAATAAGGTTATTAATTTCCAATGGAACATTCAAATGTATGAGTTTATGATACAATTTATAGATGTTGACACTATCATAGGTGGACTTGATGTCTAGAAAAATGGCCACTACTGATTCAGATGACACTGAAAACGTATGTGGTTAAAAAAGCTGCATTGTCATGTATACCTCTTCCCTTACGAAAGCCCAATTGTTTATTGTTGAAAAAGTTTTTGTGTTCCAAAGCCCAGTCTAATCGATTTTTGATCATGATCTCCAAGATTTTACCACCACACGTTTGTTTTTCTTTATTATTTTTAGTAGGTTTTGAGGTTATTTTGTAGTCCCACCTTCTTACCGACAGTTGTGGACTTTGATATTTGGGATTTCTACTTTAAATCTATGTTTTCAAGTGGCATGGTGTAAGTTTTGTAATATTCGATTGGTAGCCGTGAATATTAGTAATGAGCTAAATTCGACTCGGATTTGTAAGGATTTATAATTTCGTTTAGGAACATTTCCCAGTATTTATTGAAAAAATTAATTGTAAAATGCATCAGAAAGTTTGTACCTTCTGTACCTTCCGTTCTTTTTTGGCGCCGGCTACAACACACTACTGGTTTGAATTAATTGTGGCACATTCGTTGTTGCTTCCGCAGTCGTTTTACGAAGCTTAGTTCTCGCCTATTATCTTAGAAGTATTCCTCCTATCGACTATTTCTTCATTTTGATCCGAGCTCTTCGCACTACCGTTTTTTTCTGAACTGACGTTTTTTTCCTCTACATTCCTTGGAAGTTGCAAATGCAAATTGATTGAAACCGAGGATCTCGTTCTTCTAAAAATTTCTATTGAAGGGGTAGGAAGTATCTGCTGAAGTGTAGTGGGTCACTCAACTTTTGGTATTTCTTTTTATACTTCCCTTCTAGGGATCTTTGTTTGAGTACCTAATTTGCAGTTGACATTACCGATTGGTGGTCGTTAGTATTCAAATTATTATAATATTAATTACTATAAATAATTCTTAATGAAATACCTCGATATTAATCAATGATATGAAATATTTTTTAAAGAATACCATTCAATGATATGAATTACTTCTAAAAGAATATTTTAATATTATTCAATGGTGTGAATCATTCTTAAAATAATCTCTAAATACTATTCAATGATATGAATAATTTCTAAAATAATATTTTAATATTATTCAATGGTATGAATCATTTTTAGAAGAATATTTAAATGGAATTCAATGATATGAACAATTTTTAAAAGAATATCTTAATACTATTCAATGATATGAATTATTTCTAAAAAAATATTGTAATATTACCCAGTTACTATCGCCTAAATAAAATAACATTTTTCGTGCATATATTAGGGAACAAATATCCGCTAAACTACTCTTAACCTATTCCTTTGACAGATGGAATGTAGAAGACCTATTAAATGTCCTCAAATATGCTAAACTAAAGGGGATTTTACTAAGTGGGAATATAGCCGCACTATGTAAGGCGAAAATTGAGCTCAAGTCTACCTATATTGGGCGAGAAGTTAAATAGCAAGGTTTAGATAAGTTGAATTAATTTTCTGCAATGGGTTTTGCAAACAGATATAATAAATTAACCTAAATTATTTAAACAGCCTAATTTAACAGTAACAGGAGGGAAGGAAGTAACAGGAAAGAAAACTATAAAGGAGTTACAGCGCTTTAGAGGACTGCTTCTTACTAAAAACACTAGAAAAGTTCAGAGGTCTGAAACTCAGTATCTCTTGAAGCAATATATCAGAAATATACCTCTCGATAGATTGTATTTAGTCTTTTTACTAGGAAAATTAAAAATAATAACACGATAAGGCAAGAACAGGATTTTAGATACTAGCCGTGCTAACACGTTAATAAATCAATTTGACCCTACCAGGAATCGACGATATATTCCGTTCTCGCGTATATGGAAAGATATTGGACTAGAATTCGCTGTAGATGGAAGAGCTAGTTGCACATTTCAGCCAGGAAGATCAGGTTTCACCAACACTATCTGTCTGATCCGATTAGGCTTCTGCTCAAAAAAAGGAAGTCCCTGGAACAAATGGACCTTGGCCCCTCGGAAAGATCCTGATGAAATGGTAAATGATTTTTTTTAGCCATGTTATCTAGACGCACATGGGTCAAACCTACCTATTAAAATAAAAGGGTTATCACTCCGCTTTTCACACGATGTTTCACAACAGCATAGCCGGTACTCTAACAAAAGATACGCGTTACTACGCTTTGTAATATTAACAAAAAAAAGGTGTTGTCAATTAGTAACTATTCAAGTACGTCGAGACCAACAGAATAATTAGCGATAACCAGTAGGGCTTTCGCAAAGAGAAATAATTTATTGACCTGTGTTACTCATATATGGAGTAAAACAATAATTGAGAACTACGGAGACAAATCTCGAGCGATTGCGTTAGATAGCTCGAAGGCATTCGACAAAGTTTTCATGATATGATGGATTGCTCAACAAACTGTCATCCTTTGGACTTCCAGCATCTCTCCGCAGCTGGCTTGTCAGTTTCTTAAGAACCGATGTCTGCACGTTGCAGTTGACGGACACATCTCAGATACATTCACAATTAATGCAGGCGTGCCTTAGGGCGCAATAATTTTACCAACTCTGTTTCTCATCTATATCAATAATCTGCTGAACTGAACCAATAATCCTGTTCACAGTATTGCAGATGAGAGTACCCTTGTCTCTCAATTTAGATAAAAAAACATCTTTACCAGCGACTGAGACTTATCACCGCGGACAGGAGCAGATTACAACAATTAACCAAGATCTGTAGAAAGTTCAAACTTGGTCCAGTTCTATGCAGCAAAAACCCAAGCAGCCACGTTTAACAAGAAAGCCAATACGGCGGGCCCTGACAGGATCGGCATTTCTTCATCCTCGTTATTCGGACTACTGGGTGTATCTTATTCTTCTTTCAGTGTCTATCCGTCATCGGATGTTGGCCATCATCAGCTATCTGAATTTTGTTTATAGCGGCTCGAAAATGTCCAGTTGTTGACATATTGAACCAAGATCTGAAATTCTTCAGACACGATATTCTTCTTCTTCCCGATCCTCTTTTACCGAACATCTTCCCCTGGATTATCAGTTGCAAAAGTTCAAATCTTTCTCCATTTCTTATAATGTGCCCGAAATACTCCAACTTTCGCTTCTTGATAGTTTTGAGAATCCCCACATCTTTATGCAACCTTTTCAAGACACTCCTATTTGGTATGTGTTCTGACCAAGAAATCCTTAGTATGCGTCGATACAGCCACATTTCGATCGCCTCCAGTTTTTTGGCGCTAGCCTCTGTGAGGGTCCATGATTGCACCCCATAGAGCAGCACCGGAAATACATAGCAGCGGAGAAGTCTTATCTTAGTAGATAACTTAAGGTCATGGCTCTTTAGAAGGTTAGCCATCTTTACGAACTGTGCTCTGGCTTTTTCAATGCGAACTTTAATCTCAACTGAGTGATCCCACCGTTCATTCGTTGTAGTGCCAAGATATGTATATTTCTTAACCCTCTCTATTGCTTTACCATCTACCAGTAGTTGTCCTGTTGGTGTTGGATTTTTACTGATGATCATGTATTTCGTTTTATTTGGATTTAGACTTAGTCCGAACTGTTGACTAGTGCCTATAACTCTTGACATTATCTCTTGTAGTCCTTGGAGACTGTTGGAGAATACAACCGTGTCGTCGGCATATCTGATATTATTTAGAAATTCTCCGTTCACCAATATGCCTTCATTTAGATCTTCCAGAGCTTCTTTAAATATTTCTTCGGAGTATAGGTTAAACAGCAGAGGAGACAACACACACGCTTGTCTTACTCCTCTTTGTATTTTAATATCTTCAAATTCTTCACCTTCAATACGAATGGTGGCAGTTTGGTTCCAGTATAGTTGGCTATAATTCTTAAGTCTTTGTTTTTGAGACCAATCCTCCTCAGCACTTCAGTTAGTTTGTCGTGTTGGATTTTGTCAAATGCTTTTTGGTAATCATCATCAAATAATTTCAGAAACTCCGAGTGGAAATCATCTGGACCAGCAGCCTTACCGTCTTTCATCTGTAGATGGCCTTTTTTACTTCGTATGTGGTAATAGTAAAAAAGGACATCCACCTCTGTCGTTGTTAAAGAGTTCCGCAACATAGTCTTTCCAGGTGCCTATTTTGACCTTCTTATCTATTATAATTTTGCCATTTTTATCGGTTAAACTACCACTCGTCTGTGTTTTAAAAAGGCCTGCAGCTTCTTTGACTTTCTTATGCATGTTAAAATGGTCGTACCTACTTACCAGAATTTCTATCTCTTCACATTTTTCCTTAAGATGTCTTTCATTAGCCTTTATTTCCCTATTGATCTCCTCTCCTAGATGCTTGGTGCACTATTTCGCAACAAAAAACTGTATACACCGCAGCAGCTGCGCTTGCTCTACAAAGCGCAAATGAGACCGTGCTTAGAATATTGCTCACACACCTGGAGCGCCGCACCTAAGCACATCTTAAATCTGCTGGATTTCACTTAATATATAAGAGAGTTGAGCGTCTCGTCAGTGGACCGGTGTTGACCCGGGATCTAAATAGTCTGGAATACCGTAGATATGTGGCCGAGATATTCGTGTTTCACAGATATTTTCACGGCAGATGTGCCCAGAATTTGGCCCGCGTCATCATCATCAGCAGCGCCTGTCAGACAGAGAGACGGCAAGAGCGCATGCGTTCTGAAAACACCTAGCGCATTGAATTACAAAGGCTCGTTTGTCTGGCACATCGCATCACTGTGGAACTCACTCACAGGACAGATGTTTTCTTCTAATTACAACCTACAGATATTTAAAAACCGTGCCAGTCAACATCTTCGCAGACATGCCACGCCGCTCGTCGAATGACATAGGATCTGCCTTTAGTGCGTGTGCTACTACGGAAAAAAAAATTAAATGAGCGCCGCCGTTACATTCCGTGTCGGGCAGCGCCACCCATTGCCAGGTTTTCAAAAACATACGGTTATTTGTTAAAAATATGCTGGTAACATAAAATGAAATGAACACGAAGGAAAACAATAGTAGTGGTTTAATTGAGCGGGGCTGCTCGGTTCCCCGGTATAAATTAAATTGTAGTGCTTGTTCTAAAACATATATTGGCGGGATATTTAAAAAGCGTATAAAATAACGCCACAGTTTTTTAAATAAACACATTCTAATGATGCAGAACATCATAACACGAAAATCATGTATTTGATAACAATTTTAAAATCCTCCATACCTGTGAAAATAAACTTAACCTTTTAGAGACCCTAGAAATAAACCAGTTCAAGATGCTAGACGCTTCGCTTAATGACAGACCTGAATAGTTCACCATTACTAAATTAAGGCTTTAAACCTATAGTTAATAATTTTTTTGTTGAAAGATATAATTTAGTTTGTAATACCTTCAATCAGAAGAAGTCACTTTATGATGAAACAATTGTTAGGATGTGATAATATAGTGTCATAAGGTAGTACAAACTCGATTTAAAATATTTTTGTTTCCTGAAATATGTTCAGGGTTAGCCTTGGGCGGCTAATTAATATAATCATATTCAAAAACCCGTAAAATTAAAAGATTTCTTGTTAGGCCTACATTACATTACATTTTTTTGGCTTTGGCATACTTAATCGCCTTGTTGATGAAAAATGTAGCGTAATCATAATATTCTAAACATATATATACCTGCAGGCCATGAAGTTTTTTACAAATATATTGCACCCATATTTAAGCGATACATAATCCTTGGAGAAAATATATTACAGCGCAACGTAGTCATCTTTAAGAAATGTTAACATATATTGCTACGAGCTATGTTATAAAATAACATGTTCTCAAAAAAATAGCAAGACATTTGTTTCAAATATAGCCTTTAAGCGGACTTCCGCTTTGTTTTCGGTCGAGTCAACACGCGTTGTGTAGCGGCTCCTTTGGCCATTGGGTGAACACGTGGCAAACGTTCAGTGATCGTTGTTTCTCCCCGAGGAAGAATCGGATCTCCTAGCCAGAAGAAATCCCTATTCACGCCGGTATCCAGCAAGGGGGAACCCGGAAGGGGGCCTTACTGGGCGAATGCGCTAAACGTGAAACTTACTAACAGAACACCACCACCACCACCATAACCTTTAACCTTATATTTCTGAACACATACGGACCTTTTACCACCGTTAGGTCTTTCTAATTAGTGAAAACATGAAAATGGGTTTGCTAGATATGAATTGTGATTATTTATTTATAAAGTCTCTACGTTGTGAAAAACTGACGTATATAAAGTGCAAGGCTTTGGCCTAAGAAGTTTCGTCTTGATTTAATAACCGGCTTGCTGAATAACAATACAAAGAAACTCACTTTTTATTTTCACTTAAAGCATAATTATTAGATTGGAACCATTCCTACATATTTCACTGCCCTATGATCGAAGGAGATTTTTTCCTCGTGCGTATGTAGGATATGTGGTGAACTAGCAATCCTCATAGTATGCCTTGCTGGTTTGTGCTATTCTATGCAGGGCTGTCCCTAAAAGATATCATGACGCTCAGGATCTAACCTAGTTTATCTTAGTTTACGGAGCAGAGGCTTGGACGATCTCTGAGGCATAAATGAGAAAACTTGAAGCGTTCGAGATGTGGTGCTACAGACGCATCCTAAAGATCCGCTGGGTCGACCAAGTCACAAATAATGAAGTCCTGCGTAAAATGGGAAAGGAACGTGAGATCAACATAACAATTAAAAAACATTATTTAAAATACCTAGGCCACATTATGAGAAATGATCAACGCTCCACTTAATATGGCAAGGAAAAGTGTACGGCACGAGGAAACCAGGACGAAGACTAATCTCCTGGCTTCAAACCTTAAGAAAATGGTTCAACATGACCACGACTGGCCTATTTCGCACAGCTGCCAACAAAGTAAAAAATGGCCATGCTAGTCGCCAACGTTCGAAACGAATAGGAACCGCAGGAGGAAGAACTTACCAAGGAACTTTTGGATGAAAACAGTGACATACCAATATTACGAGTAACGTCATACAGCTCAAAGAAGAATGGTCGACAAACCTACAGAATTCCGAGAAATATTTATGATATCCATAAAAAAATTACAAACTTAATACACCCTCAAAATACACTACAATTGATGAATGATTAGTTGTGTTTCAAAATGTAATTTCCTTCCAAACCCGATAAATATGGAATTAAACTTGTGGTGCTAAGACAGCCTTTGTACTTGACGCTGAACTTTATATAGGAAAGGACTTCACACAACTTAAGATTTCTGTGGCTTAGTATTCTATAGAAATTTGACAATGGACTAGTTCCCATGTGTAAACACTTTGATTCTATGATCAACCGAATACTAAAAGAAATTGTTTTAACAATGTATAAAAAAGGTGATGGACCAAATACCACCGAGTTATCAGCAATTAAGGCACACCATGAACCAACTGTGTCACACTATAATATTATGTTTGTTTTATAATTTGTTCATTATTGTGAAGTATAATTCTATGATCCTTTATTACGGAGATCACTTAATTGGCCCCTTTTCTTACCCGAAATCTTGATAGCCAAATTTGTCTGGACTTGTTGGACAATGCTGTTCATTCAGTCCTCTTACAAATACCAGAAAATTAAAAAGACCTTAAAACCATAATTTCTCCAAATCGGTGCATCAATTAATATGTAAAAACTTTCCTCAAAACTTGATTAGACGAGAGTGTCAAATTGAGTAGCCACCAAGGTCACCTGATTTGTTCCCAATAGACTTTATTCTTTGGGGTTATCTGAAGATTAAAATTTATTCCACCCAGCCTGGACCATTGGATGATTTGGAATATCGTAAAATTCATGAATACCACCAAGTTATATCGAAAATGGTATATGTAACAAGAAATAACGCTATGAACAAAATTTATTTTATTGCATGGAAATGGCGATCATTTCCACAATAAACTGATCAGAAAAGTAAGTTAAGACTATGGCGATCATTTCCACTGATAAACTGATCAGAAAAGTAAGTGAAGACTATTTTCGTATTAATAATGAAACCTACCCTTACCAATTTTAAGAGTGATTCTCACCCCCACCAAAATAATTTAGGGATATATCACTTTTAAATGCCTTCAGATCCTTATTTTGAAGTTTACAGCAGTAGCGATTAATTAAGTATAAGCCAAAAACTTTTCCCACGGATTTTGACAAGCTCTTATATCAACAAAGATAATAGTAATTTTAAACTTTGAAGTTATCATCTTTAAAATGGGATATCACTCGACATTCTTTCCTATTAAATTATTCTGGGAGGAATTATCACTCCCGCTAAAGGGTTAAAACACAATAAAAAATCGATGAGTCCGAGCATTTTTTCAAATTTTCATTGGGCCACCATGTATATTACTTCTCAGTGTATAGTTTAATGTATTATCCGTTTTTGTGTATTTCTCTTAATTTTTTATATTACTTGGTAATATGCTATATATTCTTATGTTTAGTTCCTAATAAATAAGTAAATGAACGTTTTCAATGAAATGTTATACTGATATTACTGATGTACTTGAACCGTTTGTTTTACAATTAACCCATTATTTACAACACTTTCCAATCCAATTTAAGGTATTTATGGCAAAATATTTATGACTAACCATAAACCTAGTAATTAACAATAAAATAATAATAAGTATTTCTTTCCGCTTTCTGTGAATGTATATAGCAGCTTCTTATTAGGATATATATTATTTGTATATTATAAATCTTGAATAATAACTGCATCAAATTTTATCTCAATATCCCAAAAGGAATACGGCGAATTTCTGTTTCACCCCGAACATCGACCAGTAATTGGTCGATGCTCCGAAGTTCTGATTACTGAAAACTCGTACCCTCATAAGGTTCTTAGAAATAAATTAAATGTGAAGTTTGTGACAACAGATAATTTCTTAAATGATTTACGAATTATATTTTGAAAACAAAATTAAATCACATGCCTCAATCAAATTTTACGGCAAAAATTAATCGTTTCAAGTTTTTCTATGCGTATATTTTGTAAATATTTATTTAAGGTTTTTCATCTTCACTGAATTTTTCGCATGCTTTGGCATGGAAAACTAATGCACTATCATTTTCACAAGTTCATGGATGTGATATATAGAATGTGGCTATTCAGCTTGATGATTCAACGTTAATGCTTTTCGCTCTAACATACTCATAACTGATAATTTTCAAGTCAAAGTTCAACCAAGTAATCGTTGATTTTCAATATTACTATAATTTCGGGATTTCACCAAGTCATGGCCCCTTCTAGTCAATGTGCCAGAGCTACCATATGATCTCTAACGTTTTTATTTTCCTCGGAGATTTTGATGAGTACCAGCTCGTGAATTTCGCTCCATAAAGCTCGATCGAAGAGTTTTTTTATGGCAATGGCATAGATACTCAAGGGAGATCTTATGGACTCGACGAGCGGGGTGTGCGCGAAGATGTTGATTGACACGGTTCTTGAATAGTTGTAGGTCGTAAATATGGGGAAACAGATGTCCTGGGAGTGAGTTCCACAATAATGCAGTGCGCCAGAAAAAAGAGTCCTTGCAAAGCGACGGTCTAGGTATTTCCAGTTGTACGACGAACGTGTGCGCACCTGCCGCATGCCATGACTGTCTGATATACGATACAGGAGGCGGGATGATGCGGGCGAAATCCTGGGAACATCTGCCGTGAAAATATCTGTAAAACAGGGAGATCTCGGCCACATGTCCTCGGTGTTCCAAACTCTTCATATCCCGGGTCAATTTCGGGTAGCCGACGAGGCGCACAGCTCTCTTCTGAATGAAATTCAGCAGCTTTAGGGTGTGCTTAGGTGCGGCACTCCAGACGTGTGAGCAATACTCTAAACACCGTCTTATTTGCGCTTTGTAGAGTAGGAGCAGCTGCTGCGGTGTATACAGTTTTTTGTTGCAAAATTACGCACAAGCTTCTGCGAGGCTGATTTTGCGATGCTAGTAACGTAGTCATGTCAGGACATGTTGCTGTTGACCGAGACACCCAGTAATTCCGTTGACCAGGATGAAGGAATGTTCGAACTTGCCATAATGATGTCAGGGCCCGCCGTATTGGCTTTCTTGGTAAACGTGGCTGCTTGGGTTTTTGCTGTATGGAACTGGACCAAATTCCTCGCGCCCCAAGTTTGAATTTTAACCAGATGGTTTTCTTGCCTTTTTTATGGAACAAGTTGCATTCGAGCGACTTTCCAAGAAGATGGGTAATAAGACCGAGAAAAACGTCTGGAAAAATGGGTGTTTGTTTGTTAGCGCAGTTCTTTAACATGATGGCAGATATTCCATGCGGTCCTGTTGACTTTTGCGTATCTAGCTCTTTGAGGATTTTACGAATATCACGGTGGTGAAACTTAACTTCTACCATGGTAGTGTTGATGTTGGATATGGTGGCGAGAGCCTTGTTTTGGGGACGTTCAAGGTCGAGTGCGATGAAAACATTTCGGCGAGCATCTTTGCTTTTTTCTTAGCTGTGGAAGAGACGTTTTTGAATAGTTATTACTTACTGCCATTGCTACCGACCAGAAATTCCTGGAGCCAGTGGGACATTGCAAAAGTTTAGTCCTGGTCCTTTGATTGTGTTTGTCCTTAATGTCGTTAATCACACGTTTTAATTCGTTTCTTGCTTTGGCAAAATACTTGCTACTTTCAGCGATCTGATTTTGCTGCCAGTACTTGCAGGCTTGCTGTTTCCTACCTACGGCTCCTTTGCACCTTCTGTCAAACCAAGGCTTTCCTTTTGACGGCAACAGTTGCAGCTTGGGATGTATGTTTCCATTCCTGAGTAGATTACTTTCGTAATATCTTTGCAACAGACTGAAGATGACGGCTCGTCAGTGCTAAAGCAGATGTTGAGCCAAGGAAAACCTAGATAAAATCCTCTTAGATCCTCCCAGTTTGCACGATTGTAATGCCAGATTTTACGAGGCAATAGTGGAACCTTCTGTAGGAGTGACAGTTCACAAACCGTTGTAATAAGTTTGTGGTTGGCAGTACCTAATGGCGAACCAACTGTAATTGTGTACTGGTCAGGATTTGTGGTTAAAAAAAGATCCAGGAGAGCCCCTCTCTGAGATACGAGTTGGTTCGTCTACTTAAGTTGAGCAAGCCCGCCTCTGATGGAAAATGCTTCAGCTTCTTTACCTTAGTTGTTGGTCTTGTAATGTTTGAGTCAGTTGATGCCATGAGCATTGAAATCTCCCAGTAGGTTTATTTCTGAATTGGAATGGTCGAATGTAACCCTTCAAAATTGGAATGTGAACTTTGTCTATTGATGTTTGTTCTCTTTGTGGATATGTTGTTTGTTTTTCCACTGGCAAATAAATGAAAGAACTCTTAACCTATTCTTTTTATTACAAAAAATCATCTTTCGTACTTTATACACTTTTAACCGCTTTCTAATCTTAGTAATTGTTTAAATATATTGAGGTATCAAAGTCAATTAAATCAAATTTATAATTCTTAAAACTGCGTTAATGGGGGATTCTTTTACTTACTTTGCAGGTAACACTGATGATTGCTAAGGCCAAAAGCTCCCTGTTATGCCTTCATAAATGGATTGGATAAAATTTTTACATTGAATACAAAAGATTTTCATTTAGTATGTTTCAAATAAAAGAAATTATAGTGTTATTATATGTAAGTGTTGGATAGAAACACTGCGACCTGTCAGCTTTTTACTGGCACATGGACGGCAGTTTTTTCACTGCCAGCGAGTGTCACACATATGTTATATTTCTGAAAGTCAGCGTATCAGATTTAAGAAGTGTGCCGAACATTACAGTGTAATGTCTAAATGCTATCTGGTACCAAACAGGAAGGTCAAGTTCATTTTTACAGCAGCACGATTACTCATCATTGATGAGGTCGTAATTAACATAAACTAATTATAAAGAAACACATCACTGTCTGTACATATTTTATGACCTCAGGCTGTCTATCAATATGAGAGATATGATCAATATGATCACAGTGTGAGAAAATTATTCGTCTGTGTTATAAGGATTACGCTTCAACTATTTTTGTAGATAAACGTATTGAATACATTAATAAGAATGGCTTAACCTTCTGCTGTAATTGGCTTTCATATGTCGGTATGAATCTTATATTTGGTAATATAAGGTTCGTTAATTAGGAAAATCATACCGCATCGGAAATAAATGTTACGATCACCGATCGGGTTGGATCAATCAATAATTATAACTTTTTCATATATAAAATAAACTGCTGGAAACTCGAAGGTTATCCTGCAAATTTTTTAAGAAAAGTTTTTTATAAACTATATAAAGTGCTAACTTGCTGTTAAAAAGGTCTCTACAAATTTGATTGGAAACAAAATGTTGTTATTTTAAAAGCTCAGGGCATTATGAAATGTAGTTCATTGAAACCCTAGAAATTCTATGATTTTTCATTACGATCGAATATTTCCAAAAAACTTTCTCGATCTTTGGCTATCACGTTAAAATGATCCTTGGATAAATCAAGAAATATATATGTTTGGCGCTTTTTGATATATTTGAAATTATAAAATTATTTTTTTCCCAACTTTGCTGTTTTTACCAAAGCTGAATTTGTAATAATAATACAGATAGAGAACCTAAAAACTTGCCTCGAACATACGACGCCTTATTTTAGGATTTCACTTAAAACTTGTGAGTTTCGCAATTTTTTTTATTTTGAATCCCATTTGCAAAGTAACTCTAATAGATGTTAAATCTCAATATTTCAAATATTGTTCAATTTGCTTCCATGTGGTCTGTGTAATTAAATTACACTTCGAGTGCTACACAACAACATTTTAATTCAGCGATTTACCAAGTTAATACCTGTGACGACCAAAAAAAGTTTAAAGAAAAAAAAATGGCTGTTATATAAAAGATGTCAAAATACTATCAAAATTGTTTTTGCCATTTATCTAAGGATCCTTTACTGTAATAATTTTTCTGAATTTTCGGAAGGAGAATTTCGAAGGTTTCAGCGAATACTGAAGCATTTTGGAACGCACCTAAATTTGTAAAAACCTCTTGAAAACCGCAGATCGGTACCTTTTGCAGTTTCAAAAATAAATGTAAAGTAAAGGCTGTGTGTACGAAACGTACTAAAAGAAACACCCCTTGTATTCCATGCAAAACTTAAAAAGGACTTCCAATAAGAGCGAAACGGACTCAGTAAATAGATCTGTATATAACACCCTGTAAATAAAACCAGATATGTGTATATATCTGTATATTTTTATGCCGTAAATATCCCGACCTCAGTTGCCTTATACAAAAAAATAGATGATATTCACAGCCTCCATACCGGATTCTCTGATAATAGACAAGAATCTTTATGCCATTCGATCAAGGACATGAAAAAGATATATTAAATCTGTCATCTATTTTTATGGGCAATCAGGATGAGTCTCTTAAAGTTCAGATTCACGACTCATCAAAGGAAGAATTATTGCAGGAAATGGGCGATATGCGAAAAAGTGTTAATCAAATGGCACTCGCGATAGAAAAGTTGGCGCAAAGATAAGCCAATTATTAGGAGTAACCTACCAACAGTAAAAAAGTCGATTTCGACTCAGACCGACCATACAGATATCCAAGACACAGTGGTTATTACTTGTCCTAAAGTCATTGCTCCCACACCTTACATATCCCCCATAAAAGAAGACTGGCATTATGTGGTAGTGTCCTAGATCCCACCTCCTTATACAGCAAACCAGCTTGCACACTATGCTAAAGAAAAACTTGGAACTACTGACTTTATCCGATGCTTTCCAATGCTGAAGAATAAGGACTGTTCACACTCCGATTTCAAAGTTGGTGTGCAGAAAAATAGCCACCTAAAGCAGCTTAAGGACATAAGTATGTGGCCGCCGGGTACTGAAATAGTCACTGTCAATTCTTTTTCAACACCCTTAAAGATATCGCCGCCTGCAACAAGTACTTCGACCACTGGCTATCAACATTTTGTACCAAGCGCTTTGGACGGCCGAAGACTACCACCACGCTCTGACTCATCATCTACACATATACCTGGAGGGGTGAATTCTCTTGGGGTTGGCTCTGACAGGGAAGCTTTAGCTGCCTGTAAGTCTCTTGCGCTGGAGAATTTGGAGGTTGTTGTGGAGAAAAGTGCGAAGAGGGATAGTGGGCTGGATATGAACCGGATGACTCCACCTATAGTTAAAGGTTAAAGGTTATTCGGCTGTTCCTTGCCTATCTCCATGACCAACCCTCCAGTGTGTGTTTCGAAGGGCACACCAACACTAGCATCAAATTAGCTCGAGCTTCGGAGAGACTTCCTAGTGACGTGGCTCCTTGCGTAAGTTGTATTATCGCTTTCACGATGCCTACGGTATTGGTTCGGTTGAGGTTGAAACGGATCTCTCTGCCTTCAGGTCTTTCTTTTCATCGGAGAGACTTCAACACTTTCAGAAGGTTAGGGAAAGTCATAGCAATAATTTTACTACTGGCTCTCCGACTAGCGGTGGGAATTTTTAGGTAGATTGACGTGAACAGAGGATCAAGCACCCTCTGAAAAATTGGATGATGGCAAGCTTAGTGTTTTACTTATTAATATTTAGTCCTTAAGACAAAAAACAGATGAAGAAGAGCTTAATTTTCCAAACATCATTGCTATAACTGTTGATGAGCCTCTGTTTGTCAAAAATTATACTACAGTAACTAGATTTAATAGAAGTAGTTTATCTCATGGAGATACTATGATAATGTCTACTAGCCACGACTATTCAGCAGACACTAAGTTCGATAATTTATTGTGTGAGAAAGTATTTGAATTTTCCAGTATCCTTCATAATGCTTATGACCTCTATCTTGTTTCTATTTACAGAACACCTGACGCTGACATGCATATATTCAGCCAAAGATTACTGAGCTTGCTTGAGTCCCTGCCTTTAAAAAGCAAATTAATTTCGTGTGGCGACCTTAATGTTGACTTTTCCTGTGTGTGGGTGCTGCTCAAGAATCTCTTCAGTTCATTCTCGACTCTGTTGGTATAATCATGCATATTAACTCACCAACTAGTATAACTAAAACTAGTTTGAGTACTATAGACTATGTCGTGTCATCTTTTGATCCAGAATTCGTTGACTGTGCTGTCTTTAACTCTGGTTTCTCTGATCATGAGGCAGTATTAACAGAATTTTCGGTAAAATCCAAATGCAAAATTGCTTCGCGCAAATTACGCCGTATCTTTTCGGACAAAAATTTTCTAAATTGAAACAACTACTTTGTAAATGTGGGTAAAGATTTAATGAACACCATAACTCCTTCTCATGATCCACTTTCATATCTCTCTAATGCTAATGTGAATTTACACAGTTTCTTATTTACGCCTGTAGCATTTTCTGAGCTTTGCAGCACAATTAAAGACATTAAAAATTAATATCGCCTATCGCCCAATTGCACTCCTTCCCACGTTATCAAAGATCAATAAAAAATTGATTAAAAAAAGGCTTCTATCTCTTCTCTCTAAATATAAAATACTTACTACTCATCAATTTGGATTTTTAATTAACAAATGCACAAATGATGCTATGTTTTCCCACTTTAATTATGTATACTTCAACCTGAGCAACCATCAGTCTACAGCAACAATTTACTGTGATTTCTTTAAAGCTTTCGATTGTGTTAATCATAATATCCTAATTAACAAATTGCAGTACTACAGATTCAGAGAAGTGAAATTCCGAAAGAAGTTGTGGACATTGCCAAAGAAGTTGTGGACATTGCTAAAGCAGCTGCTCTAATTTATTGCCAGCTAAGTCACGGCATAGATATGAGAAGGAATATGGGCTCTTCATGGACTGGTGTTCATCAAAGAAAGTTAAAGCAATTAGTGAAGATGTGATGCTTGCCTATTTTGTGGATAAATTTAAGGACAGTAAATCATCCTCTTTATGGAGTTATTACTCAATGCTCAAATCTGCTATAAGTATCAAAAATAATGTCGACATCAGCAGGTATGCAAAACTGATGGCATATTTAAAAAGGAAGTCTGGGGGATACAAAGCTAAGAAATCAAAGGCATTCTCCAAGAAAAAGGTTGTAAAATTCCTTGTTACGGCACCAGATAAGGAGATTTTATTAATGAAGGTACTTAATTGCTTTTTTTTAAATCGATTTAATTGTAAATAACAACTTATTTGCCTGTTTCAGGTGGTACTCGCTGGGGCATGTCACCGAGTGGAGTTATGTAAAATAAAATTGAAGATATTAAGGAATTTGAATCCCACCTCGTTGTAACTGTCCCGGATACAGAGACACATGTAGATCGACAGTTCGTGGTTTACGCGGAAGGGTTTTCATCAGAAATTAATAATATTTAAATTTTCAAGAAGTATAGAGCCCTTAGACCCGATCATACTGGCCATACACGGTTATTTATTGCATATAAAAATGGAAGATGCACTATACAACCACTGGGTATAAATACTTTTGGAAAAATACCTTCTCAAATTGCATCATATTTAAAGTTGTCCAGTCCCAAAGATTATACGGGACATTGTTATCGAAGGACGTCAGCTACATATTAGTAGATGCTGGCGAGGATATCATGAGTTTAAAAACACATGGTGGATGGAAGTCTTCCAGTGTTGCGGAGGGCTATATTGAAAATTCGGTGCAACATAAAATACAAATTGCAAAGCAAATAAGTGGTGTAGAAGAATATGCAGAGAGAACATCCTGTTTTAGTAAATCTGTAACTTTCAATTCTTGTGTCCCATCGGATAGTAAAACACTTCCTTTATCGATATCGTTTGGAAATGATACAAATTCTGCAATTAATATTAATATTTCTTAATTATTTTATTTATAAGTTTGGATTAGTTTAGAAATTTAAATATGCAAGTGTTTGTTATGCATATAATGTTTAATAGAGTTTTTTTTAAATAAAAAATACACTTGAATAATATAAAAACTTGTTTTTATATTATGTAATTACTTGCAGCACTAGGGCGGTAAAGTGTTACTAACCGCACTCAAATCTGTGCGGTAAGTAGTTACTTACCGCATGCTTGTAGATAAAGCATCTTATTATTATTAATATTAGAATCCGATATGGCAACAACTGTTGATGCTCCTTCTTTGGAGTCCATTTTAATACTGGTTAATAGCGATTGATCATGTGGAACAAAATTCCATCGCTGACGATCAGCGCGCTGATGATAAGCACGCTGACCGTCAGCGTTCATTTGAAATGGCACTAAGCCAATGAACATGTAAATTGAAATTTGAAATGTAATATATTATTGCTTATGTTGTAAAATAGCTTTTTCGGCCTAAGCCATGTTACCTGAAAAGCAAGTAAAAGAACCACTCATTAACGGAAAATCAGTGAATGTTTTAAGGTTTTCACGAAACGAAGATGATACAATTGGCATTGTTACAGGGACGGCGGTTCCTGGAAGCAAGGGAAGCACTGCTCAACCAAAAAAAAATTCCAGCATCGTAATGAAATGCAACATCCTAAATATAATAAAGGTGCAGCCTCCATAAAATAATAAGCCTTGCCAATACCGCGCCAACCTTTATGCGTAAGCAGCATTTCAAGTGAAATATATGTATCGAGAAAAGCCAATAGCACATTAATCTATCTTTGTCATACGGATAACAATACATCCTGCGTTTTCTTAATACGTCGGCTAGTAGTGTGTCGCGGCCCATTCCACTCGGAGCTTCGATAAGCAAGATCGCCAAATGCTTCTTGGTCTACATACGAAATTTTCGGGGTCAAATGCTGAAGCATAGAGGTTAAGCTCTGAGCACTTTATCGCCGGATAAGTAGTTATGTTGATTAAATAATGCGTTCACGTGATGTTCGTACTTGTCTGGTTTGTTGAAAAAAAGGAATATATTTTTTGATTTGACACCAACAAAAAGAGAATTGACTGGAAAATGCTAGAATAATATGATATCCATAAGTTTTGAGCCAAAAAGAGAACAAGCACGCATTGATAATATTGGAGATATTGAAATGTGACCGACACTATATCTCTTACGGTTTTTGAGATCCTTATACTTAAATTCGAGACACCCTGTACATGAGATAAATAGGTTTCAAAAAAGAGAAATATAATGAATTAATATCTTTTAAATAAAACGTCTGGGTCTCCCTCAAGAATTTCAGTCATTTTATCAAAATCTGCCTTGTCAGGATCATACAACATACAACTAATAGAGGAAGTTCCTTCTGACCATGAAGAAGATTTTGATTAATCGTTCTTCAACACAACAGCCATAAAAAAATTTAGATTTAATTTTTATATATCAAACGGATATCTCTAATTTTTTATAAAAAAGTTTATACTAAAAATAGGTAGGTATATTGTAAATTTGTGCTAAAAGTAAACATCTTATTTCAAAATTTTGTTAACAGGCCTATGCATAATTTATCAAAATGTGATTGCTTAAGTCGTCCGAAAATGTTATTTTTTTAAAATAAAGTTTAATTTTGTAGAAGTATCTGTTGAATTTTTTGGGCCTGCATATTTTAAATAAATTTTCTGCAAAACGATTTTTTTAGCTTATCAATACAATCGAGCAACCCTGTTGAAATGGATTTTATTTCGTCTCGCAATGCAAAGTCGCAGGACTAGTAGGCAATTTGCAAACAAATATGGACAAGTGCAAAACTGCAAGTACACTGACTATTTTTACGTTTGAAACAATTTTGGTTTGTGAATCCTCCGGAATTATGCATAAAATTGATAATATTATGATAGTAATAAAATTATGATGAATCTCCAATTATTTATTGTGGATGTATAGTGTAACGAAACAGAAATACAACTAAATCAAAAATAACCCTATTTTTTTGTTTATTTAACGATTTTCAACAAAAATATCTCATCTTCTTGTCCTCACTTTTTTTTATACAAATGTGTTTCTAATATGACACATTATCATTTCTATACGTGTAAATTTTTAAATTTCACAGTATGTACTCCAAGTACACTAAAACCGATTATCAGTTGGAAATATTAACTGGAGAAATATCGGATACTACGGCGAACGTCTCAAGAATAAATCTGGCGTCATTGAATCTCTTCGAAAATTGAAGTTTCGTTTATCATAAATGTCAGCGAAATAAAAAAAAATTCAAATAGAAAATAATATTCCATTTAATGAAGCTATCAGTCATTGGATTAGTCACACGCTTTCTCGATCTAGGCAGATTTCACTCAGTTAATATTTTCGTCTGATAATTGATTTTTTAGGTTTGTATTGCCTCATTAGTAAATCCTTGGTGAAATATTGCAAAGTGGTATCAAATCGGAATTTTTTCGGTTAAAATATGGTTCATTCAAAAAATTTCTTGGCTTAAATTACTCTATAAGCATATTCCCTTTATAGTCGAAGCGGTACAGCAAAGAAAACAGCATTTTATGTTAATAGCAAGCCGATTTGTACAAGTTATCTAGAGACCTAAAAAAATTATTTTATTCGAGGAAACCAAAATTTGGTTCCATAGGATCCAAGATGGCATGGCGGCTCAAAAGGGCCGTTGTGTTTCTTGTACGATTCAATTTAAAAAAAGGTTGTTTTCGGGTATGTTTTGTCTGTACATCACGAATTTGAATGAAAAAGGGCCATTTATTTTAATTTGAGTTGAAAAACAATTAATAGCTCAGCTTTTTTTTACAAATTTGCACTTTTCAAGAAAACACATTATTTTAGCCCGGTTTTGTCCCCATGCGCTCAGAATTAAGGCACTAACAAGGTTGTAAAAGCTGGTTTTATTCTTTACGTTAGTAATAAATAAATGTCAAATAAAAAACAGCGGATGACAAGATCACCTCACACACACAAGTTGTCGACATCGGCATCACTTTCTTCTCCCAGATACCCGGAACTGTAAAATTACAAATATATTTTTTGCACTAAGTCATTCAGATGTAGTTAAAGAAATAATGGATATGGTATTATTGCAGTTTCCTTTACAATTGCACCGTACTGTGCACGGCAAAGATTTTTTGCGACTTTGGCAGCGGTTTGTTCCACACCCCGAGAAGTAGCCACACCTCTCCGACAGGCCTCCCATATATATATATGGAAGGTCGGACCAAACGGGAACCCAATCTCAATTAGATGGACTCGGAAAATTTTCATCAGGCAGGTGTGAACGGCCCTAGATTTGTCCTGCCTGATACGCTGCCCTTAGGATGTATTGGTAGGGAGTAGCATTTTGCGGCCATTTTGGACATGGCCGCCATCTTGGACCCCAAGGGACCAAACTCTAGGTTCCTGGAATGAAATCAATTTTTAAGGTCTCTAGATAACATGTGCAAAGCGGCTTTGCACATGTTATGCTTATAACCTAAAATGCTGTTTTGTTATAGTTTTCGATCTGTACCGCTTCGACTATTATAATAGCGAGCATTACGTCCCTAGTAATAAAAGTTTAGCTCTTGCTCTCAATATAGCGCCAATTACCCCGGAGGCGGTTGCTAGAATACAAATATAGCTTTGATAAATACTACTATTATTCTTTAAAATGGCAGAAATACAAAAAAAAATAATTAATGCTGCTTTTCTTATTAAGAAACATTAATTTTTCGATCCCGATTAAACGAACGCAGTGTGTCAGTTCTCTCATAACGCATGAGCTGGAAAACACAACTGATAGACCGGGGGATAGCGACAGATTTTAGGACACGATTTTTTACTCGGTATGTCTTTCAGAGGACGATATTATCCATATATCTTCATGATAATAATGCATGAATCAAAGAGTCGTCTTGGGTTCTTCATATTAAAAAATGATTCATCATTTGTTCGAAAGCCATGTGTTTTGGTACGATTTTAATCAGGCTGCCATGTGCTCTGTAATGAAATTCAAAATAAAAATTTGTCGTAAAATCATTGGCATACCGTTAAGGTGGGCCCGAAGGGCTGATATGGCCACATGAACTTGTATTTGAATAAGAAAATTTTCCGCGTTTTTAAACAGGCTGCCACTGATAGGTATACACGTTCTTGTTATAAAACTGCTTAAAAAAAGATGGCATACCGACTGCGTATGCCCAAGTACTGTTTACATTGCAAAAATTTTGTACAGCTATGGAATGACATTCTGTGATTTTAGTCAGTATGCCATTCTATTTTCATGCAGTTAATGGTAACATATGATGTATATGATATTGGCATATCGTTTGCGAGGGTAGAAATTATAGGCTTACGCAAAAAACATGGCAAAATAGAAAAAACAAATTCCGTGTTTTTAAGCAGTATGCCATTTTGTTTTTATTATAATCATGGCATATGTAGATGGAATAACAAATGGCATACCGATCGATAAGGCCCAAGCTTGTCGAAAATATTTAAAAATAGATGCAAATATCATTTTTTATGTTTTTAAGCAGTATGGCTTTCTATTATTATTATAATC
>JAEQML010064089.1:0-22389 GCA_016904865.1 Pissodes strobi | reverse complement strand
CAATCATTTGTGGAGCAAAAGGCAATCAATTCCAGGGTAAGAATGAAAATTTGGTTTAATTAGAGAATAGTATATTATTTTATATGGAGGAAAAGTGATACTTTTCATGGCGCGCTCGTGTTTAACAGCCGAACGGAGTGAGGCTGGTAATAGAGAGCAAGCCATGAAAAGTAACTTTTCCTCCAAATAAAATATGCTGTTTTTTCTTCAAATGTCGACAAATTAATGCAAAAACATCTCTTTTTAATAGTAATAATATCTAATTATTATTAAAGATAAATGGGTTCGCAAGGCGGCTTAGACCACGGTCGTAGGTGGCCTTGCTTAGACCGGTGTCGGTGAATATAATGTAACATAAAGCTGTCAGTGGACACTGTCAACAATAATTATTTTTTTAAGATTGCGTTTTAATTCCGTATTGATAAGCAGTTATTGAGTAAGTTCGATTAAATAATAACCAATGTGTTCCTAAATTAGTGATTTTTAGAAATGCAGTCACAAATTGAGTGAGAAATACAAATTGTAGTTTAATAAATCTTGAGTTGTTGACGCTTATTTTGTTGTCTGTTTGTATTGTATCTATGTTGCTATGACAACACTTTTACCTCCGCCGGCGGAAAAGTGAAAAGTAAAGCTCCGGCGGAGGAAAAATGAAACTTCACGGCCGCCTACACAGTCGAGTAATGACGGATTTACTGCCGTTTGAAGAAAAAAGTTGTTTTGCCTTTCCACGGGCTACTCCTAACCCATATATGTTGTTTGTGGTTGCTGAAATATCTAGAAAATTATATGTTCCTGTTTTCTTAATTAATAACTATCAGAAGGAAAATTTTCCAAACAATATTTTTTCAACACAAAAATTAAAATAAAAAATGAAATAACAATTTTTTAGAGTCAAAACTACATAAAACATTTTTTGCGTGCTTCTAAAGTTATATTCTACTTTGTTACCCAAGTCAAACTGCATTTTTAAAAAATATTTTTTTCGACATTTGATCGTGCAACCAGTATAGTCACTCTAAAATTTGCTTTTTGTTAATGTGCAACATAATATTATTACAACTACAAGGTATGCTACTGTACTTCGAGTGGTACTTACTTCATTTCCGTAACACATCATGTGATGACTGGTAACCA
Organism: Pissodes strobi; assembly: GCA_016904865.1. Taxonomy (NCBI): domain Eukaryota; kingdom Metazoa; phylum Arthropoda; class Insecta; order Coleoptera; family Curculionidae; genus Pissodes; species Pissodes strobi. The sequence continues at coordinate 21,252 of JAEQML010064089.1, read as the reverse complement.
AGGCCTTAAATACAACTATCCAATTTGTGTTCTGGGACCTCTCTATTAATAAATTTGCTAGTTGGGGTATGGATACGTTGGGTTCGTTGGTACAGTGGACTAAATCTGTAACAAAATATTAGGAAACATTACTTAGAGAAAAAAAAAACCTCGCCAATAGCAAACGTATGTAATTTAGACTAAATAGCTTTAATAACCATATTCTATATGGTCTGTAGCGCCATATTGCGATGATCAAAATTTCAATAAACTCTACAATGCGTTTTCCTTGAGTATTTAGAAAATTAAAGCAGAAACACCTCAAAATGAGTAAAGCTGGAATTTGTAAGAGTACGTGCACTAATCAAATGTTGCTAATCTAGAACGGAAGGGCATCGAAAACGAAGCTATAGAAGGTTCTTTAGTTATACCTTACAGTAAATTAAAGCGACTCCCAGAAAAAAATTCATTCATAACTAATCTAACAAAAACGTAAAATTGGAAAATTTACTACCATTAACCATTAAGTTAAGTGAAACGATAAGATTCTACGGAATTGTGAACGTTATATACCTTTAAGAAATCCATTTATCTTCGTTACCTTCATAAAATGTGAGTTTATGTTTTATAGATGTAACGGTAGATAGGTGAAATGCCGCCTAGAATGAAGAGTTTTTGCGTTGTGGGCCAATAGATAATTAACGATTGGATTACAACTCTCCCTCCTATGAAAGGAGCGAGAAATGTTATCGACTTAATTGGGAAATAACTTTACGATATTTTTACAGCTTTAGGTTTTCAACATAACATGCACTAAATTCAGCGAACATTCGCCACCTGTTCTGCAATAACTTTATTTTTCCAATAGCTAAAGAAATAATATCCAAAGACCTTGAACATAGCCATCAATCAATAGCTTTTTCGTGGTGTAAGGAAACTGATGACCCCTCAGATGTTTTTCGCATCTTTAAACAATCTATCTATGTTCTCTTGCTCACGCCTTCACGCCTAGTTTATGATGAAAAATAAACAAAACGGGATCATTTTGCAGACAACTTCAAAAATTGAGAATTATGTTTGCATCATAAGGCTTTTCACGATTTCTTTCATATTTAATCACTTCCCGTAATTGATGAAATTGCACTTTTCCTATTTTAAAATATGATAACATTTCATCCCCATAATATGTTGCAATCATTTTTGGTGATTGCAAGAATGTCACAAAGATTACAAGGCCAACCAAGGTTAAAAAAATTCGTTCACGCCTTCATGTCTCGTTTATGATGAAGAATAAAAAAAACAGCATCATTTTGTAGCCAACTTAAAAACTTGAGAACTATTTTTGCAGCACAAGGCTTTTCACGATTTCTGTCATCTTTAATCAATTTCCGTAATTGACAAAACTGTTTTTCTATGTTACAATATGATAAATGAAGCGTTATCATATTTTAACGTAGAAAAACAGTTTCGTCAATTACGGAATTGATTAAAGATGACAGAAATCGTGAAAAGCCTTGCGCTGCAAAAATAGTTGTCAAATTTGAAAATTGCCTACAAAATGATGCTGTTTGTTTGTAATTATTTTTGTTTCTAATTCCCTTCATTTGTCAATAATAATAACAATAATCAAATACAATCTTCATTTCCAGTTTCTACGAATGTTTGTTAAGTAAAATGATTGTTTTTCTACCCCTATACTTATTTATTACCTGTACTTCAATGAGATTCATGATACACGTTTATAACCAATAAAATTGCAATATCATCACAATACTCGATCAATATCAAAGATTACCATGGCCACAACAGTAAAACAGATTGTGAAATTTATCAATTTTGACAGTTCATAGTTGCTATTTATTTAATAAATTTTGAAAGACAACGTATACTTCATTTTCATTATTATGACTTGTCGTAGAAAAAATAGCGTCTGTAACGCACATTTAATGGCTATCATTAAATGATCATTACATAATATACTATTTTATGTTTACAACTTAACGATTTAAGTTGTCCTCCTTTTTATCGTTTTAACGGAAATAAATGGTTTTAGCAACGTAGCATTATTACAGCAGCAACATTAGCATTACTGTCATTAAATAAGAAAAACGACAATAAGTTGTTTCACTGGCCACCGGCCACTGGCATTATCTGACAGCTGCAGCATTAACTCTCTGTATTGGCAGCGGGTGGCATTTTAATGTCTTTTTGGCATTCGGTATACACATTTCCAATATGTGGTTTTTTATTTGACATTTCTATTTAAAAAATGCTAGTTTTAATCATAGTTTTTCTTGCCTCTCATATCTCCTGCTTCAAACATTTCAATATTTGCATGTAAAGCGTTGCTGGCTGTATGCGAAAATTACTTCATGTCTAGCATATCACGAAATTCACATTTAATTATTAGATATGCTCGGTCTTATGTTTGTACTACTTTTGACCTGCACGTTTAAGGTACAGATAGACATGCTAGTAAAAAGGCATGCCTATGAGCATGCTTAAATCAAGCATGCTCTTTTAACTGATACATTTGCTTGATATCAGCATGCTCCTTTTAAGGATGCTCCTGAATAATCATGCTCAAAGCAAACACTCTAATAGACATGCCATTTACTAGCAGACTCACTGTCAGTGCCGTGAAGAAACATATGGAAAACTAACAAAGAACTGAATAAAATAATCTTATTGCTTGCAATGCAATGCATCCGAAATCTTATGTCAACACGAAAGAAAAAATGAAGGAATAGGACGATTTGGGTCCGTGTCTGGATAACTAGAAAAGAAAACCTTGGAGCCAGTACTCGATTATTTGTAGAAATGCGAGAAGAAGATATTGAGAGTTTGAAAACATATACGCATGTTGCCGCATCAATCTGATGAGCTACTATCTACAGTTGAAAGCGCTATACAGAAACAAGATACACATTATGCGAAATGCTATTCCGGCTGCTTTAATCCATGGCAAGGGTGGGTTGTATACCGCTACGCCACCAGATCTGGATCACTTCGAATCGTCAATTTGTTTCACCTCAGAGTGGCAGACAGACCTCAAGGTTTTAATTTTGGTTTTTATAATTTTTACAGTCAGAGTCGGGTCGGTCATGTTTGTTATCAAATATTGATAAGCATTATTTCTTGCTATATTGTTTTTGTACAGTGGTGACCGTGGGTTCCAGAGGCAGTCGTAGCTCCGATACAGACTTACAAATCTTAGTGTTTTTTCATCTCCCCAGCGAGACATTTTGGCGCGAAGTGGCAGGCGCACACCTGCCGCGAATTACTGATCGAAGACATTGACTGTGATCTATACTAGCATGCTCATTATAAATACGTTCCACACTTGCTTATGAGCAAACCCCCATTCACCCCCGCCTCAGGTAGCACGCTCAAAAATCGACCGTTGTTCGATTTGTGAGCATGCTCGTTTAAGCATGCTCGATACTAGCAATATTTTCGACACACTTGCCACTAGGTAGCAATTGCTCAATAATAGCATGCTTTCGTGCTACGTAGTAGCAGGTCTATCTGTACCTTTAAGATTAAAATAAAAGTTCTGATAATTAAAAAAAAACTTAACAATTTCTCATAAACTACGAGTAACATCAAATGCTTTTTACCTGTGATTAAAGGCCTACATTAAGGTTAGCTCTAGATATGTAAAAGCGACGATCCGAATCTCTGCACACATTTATAAATAAAGAAATTTCATAAAACAAGACCCATTAATACATTTAGAGCTACACCTAGCACGGCACCTAATGAGCTTTCAGTTTAGCGATGTCTTTGCGGTGCAATGAATTGTCTGGAAGTACTCTGGTGGCTCAGTGGTTAAATGCTATAGGCCTGTGATACGGCGAATCGGGGTCCAATTCCGGTCGGTTTTTTTTAAGTTATGTTTGTAAAAAGTATTTTTTTCTTCATTTTGGGCATGCCTTGGGTTAGTTTTGATTAGTTCCTGTTCTTTGAGTCCCCCTAGCGAGCGAAGCGAGCGGAGGGTCAGGCGTGAAGTGAAATAATACATTGGGCTCATTATGTGCCGTGCTAGGGCTAGCTCCAAGTCATAGCCTAAAGAAAACTATAGCCGCGACACTCGGCTCGTTTAGTGGGGTACGGAATCAAATTTTCTCCGTGAAGCTCAGTGAAGCGAGGACACCAGGCAGTTGGAACTCGATGCCAATCATACGCGCTTACCTGGGCCGGAGTGCAATAAATTTTCATAGGAATTAAAATAGAAAAAGATTCGTTGTTTGGGTAAATAGACGTTATGCGTATATATTGTTTTGTTTGTATGTTATATAAATAAGTTAATGTTTATGTGTTAAAATGGGAAAAGGACGGCAGAGTTGTGCAGCTAATTAGTTTGTTTATTTAAACTTAAATTTGATCGTAAGGTATCGGAATCGGTTCAAATGACTAAAATAAATTGGAACTAACTGAAACCAACCGAAAGTTAATTGAACGACTAACCAAAGCTAGCCAAAAGTAACCATAAGCTCCAAAACAGGCTAAAACGTACCGTAATAGGTTACAAAAATTAAAGTAGGTTAAAACTAACCAAAACGAAAGGAATTTAAGCGACTAACCAAAAATATTAAATTTGCTTATAACGTATCGGAACCGATTCAAATGACTAAAATAAATTGGAACTAACCGAAAGTAATCGAAAGTTGTTTGAATGACAAACCAAAAGTAACTAATAGCACAAAAACGGACTAAAACGTATCGGAGCAGATTAAAAATGTTAAAGTAAATTAAAACTAACCCAAATTAACCGATTATTGGCAAGTAACCAAAGACATTAAAATTGGTTATAACGTATCGGAACCGGTTCCAATGACTAAAATAAATTAAAACTAACTGAAATTAACCGAAAGTGGATTGATCGAAAGTAAGTTAAAACTAACCCAAATTAGCCGAATTTTGGCGACTAACCGAAAGTAATCAAAAAATTTAAAAATTGGTTATAACGTATCGGAACCGGTTCATATGATTTAAATAAATTAAAACTAACTGAAATTAACCGAAAGTCGATTGAACGACTAACCAAAAGTAACCAAAAGCACCAAAAGGGCTAAAACATATCGTAACAGATTAAAATTATTAAAGTAAGTTGAAACTAACCCAAATTAACCGAATTTTGGCGACTAACCTAAATTAATTAAAAACATTTAAATTGGTTATAACGTATCCGAACCGATTCAAATTACTAAACTAAATTAAAACTAACTGAAACTAACCGAAATTCGATTGAACGACTAACCAAAACTAACCAATAGCATCAAAAAGGGCTAAAACGTATCGTCACAGATTAAAAATATTAAAATAAGTTGAAACTAACCAAAATTAAGCGAATTTTGACGACTACCTTGAATTAATTCAATAACTAAAATAAATTGAAAGTAACCAAAATTTGATTGAAAGACTAACCAAAACAAACCAAAAGTAACTAAAAGTACCAAAACGGGCTAAAACGTATCGGAATAGCTTAAAAATAATATTAAGTAAGTTAAAACTAACCCAGATCAATTCAATTTTGGCGACTATCCTAAACACTAAAATTGGTAATAACGTATCGGAACCGAAAGTAATCGATAGTTGATTGAACGACCCAGTTTTGGCGGCTAACCAAAACTAACCACAAATATTAAAATTGGTTATAATGTATCGGAACCGGGTTCAAATGACTAAAATAAATTGAAACTAAACGAAAGCTGATTGAACTAACCCAAACTAACTAAAAGCATCAAAACGGACTAAAACGTATCATAATAGGTTACAAAAATTTAAAGTGCCCAAAAATAATCGAAAATTAATAATATGGAAACATTCATAAAATATATACGAAGGGTACAGGGGAAAAACGATCTAAGCGCCATTTCCATAGGAAACTTTTATTATTGATTTCACAGAAAATTTTATTCTTGATAAAAGTTGGTGCTTGGAAAAAAACTAATTTTGACAATGTTAAGTTAAGACTAAGTATTACAGGGTACTTAAAAAATACAAAAATGGTGGTTAAAAAAACAAAAACTTGGGAATATCGGAAAAGCTTCTACAGGAAAAATAAAGTTCCTATTATATAAAATAAAAGTCAAATACCATTTTTTCCAAAAGTGCATCGTTGCTGAAAAAAATAAGGACAAAATTAAGAAAAAGCGGGTTTTTTCAGTAATTGAAATGGATTTTCTCCGCAACGGTGCGGTGCACTTTTGGAAAAAATGGTATTTGACTTTTATTTTTATCTTAATACGAGCTTTATTTTTCTGTAGAAGGTTTTCCGATATTCCAAAGTTTTTGATTATACCCTGTATAACTTATCTTTAATTTAGCATTGTCAAAATTAGTTTTTTTTTTCAAATACCAACTTTTATCAAGAATAAAATTTTCTGTGAAGTCAATAATAAAAAAGTTTCCTATGGAAATGGAGCTTAGATCATTTTTCCCCTCTAACCGTCATATGTATACACATTTTATAGAAATAACATGTTTTTAATTTTTTTATTAGTCTTACAACTAGTGCTGGCAAAAACCGTGAAAAGTTGAAACCGGTTATTCGGTTTTCTATAAAACCGGTTTCGGATAAAAGCGGGTATTCGAATAATAGTGAAAACCGGGTAGCCGGATAACCGGTTAACCGGTTAATCGGATAGCCGTTTAATCGGATAACCGGTTAATCGGTTAATACACAGTCATCATAGGCTAATCATAATTTATAATTTGTTCTTAAGCATATTTCCATTAGTTCAGTTTCCCTGCCGATTAGGGCACAATCATTAAATTCTAGTGAACCAAATTTATTCCAGTTTTTGGTCGTTATTGAAATAAACCCCAAGGCAATAATTAAATTACAAATATTGTTTATTACAAATTACAATCGATATAAATTCTGAGCAGAAAAAATATTACAATTTTTTAAAACTTAAATAAATATAAAGGTATTCTATTAAAGGTAGATATTATTTTTCAATCGCCCTCTAAAAGCATTTCCAAATATTATCACCGTCCAGTAGGTATGTGGTATGTTACGATTCCAAATACCCAGTTTTTACTTTACTTTCTATCTTTTGTACCATTACTTGAGAACCCGGTGGCCCAGTGCCATGTAACTAGATAACCGAATAATCGATTAATCGGTTAACCGAGAAACCGGTTATTCGGTTAATCGATTAATCGGTTAAACGAGAAATCGGGTAATCGGTTAACCGAGTATCCGGTTAACCGGTTTCGGTTTTCTGAAAAACCGCGGATAATCCGAAACCGGTTAACCGACTATCCGAAAAACCGTCTTCGGTTGCCAGCACTACTTACAACCATTTCATTATTTAGCCATGTTGATTTTAGTTTGACAATATAACTGAATTATATTTCAATATAAAAGGTCTCAAAAGAGCGGGACATATTTTCCGATTTTCGAATTCTTCTAAAAATTCTAGATAAATGTCATGTAGCATGTCGAATAGCCTGCTTTCCATTTAAAGAATTTGATCTGTTTAACTTAGCGCGAAACGATTTGCATCTTCTTATCTTAGTTATTTAGTAATTATCTAGATATACGAAATTTTCGGTTTGGTGGGGAGTATTTTCCAGGTTGTGGTTATGTGGAAGATAAGAAAGTGCAAAACATTTCGTTTGACAATAAACAGTTCGTATTCTACCATAAAGGCGTAAGTCTCAAAAACATTGTTTTTGCTGGTTGTTTTTCGTAAAAGTCGATCGTTATCCACATATATCCATTATTTCAGATTCAGCACCTTGATATCATTTTGATTCGCTGTACCTTTTTTGGTTTTAAAGATACCAAGGTAAACAAAAAAGCAAAATGTAGGGTTGGTAGCCAAGTTTTTTCTAGATTACATATAAAACAAACACCAATAATTTTCTGACATAAACGCCTACTTTATATATTTTTTAAATAGAACACCCTGTATATTACTACATTTTTGGACTCTCTAGTGAAATCAAAACACATGTCGTGTATAATATCCTATACCTATCTTTAGCTGTTTACGAAATATTGACAGTTGAAAGTCGGGCATTTTGACAGGCTCTAAACCGCACGAGATCAAAGAAAACGGTTTGCACATCTCTATCTTAGGTTTTCATAAGCTATCGAATGACAGTGGCTTTCAATTTAACCGGAGGTTTAAAAGTTCCGGTCAATTTTATTCGCGGGTTAAATTCAAAGTTACTGTCATTTGATAGCTCATGAAAACCTCAGGAATATGCAAACCGTTTTCTTTGCTCTCATGCGGTTTAGATTTTAAAGCCTATCAAAATGTCAAAATGCACGACTTTCAACTGTCAATATTTCGTAAACACCTAAAGAAAGATAGGTATAAGATATTATACACGAAATGTGTTTAGACTTCTCTAGAGATTCCAAAAATGTAGTAATATACAGGGTGTTCCATTTAAAAAATATAGAGTAGGCTGATATGTCAGGAAATCGTTAGTGTTTTATTTTATATGTAACGTAGAAAAAAAATTGGCTAACAACCCTACATTTTGCTTTTTTGCTTAACTTGATATCTTTAAAAACAAAAAAAGTTACAGCGAATCAAAATGTTATCAAGATCTAGCGAATAAAATGAAAAAGCTGTTACGAAAAATTATGCAAAATCGTACATAATACGTTTATAAAATTATGCAGGTCGCTAAGAATCTATATAAAACAAAATTAGTACTTTTATAAGATCTTTTTTAAGCTTAGAAGAGAACAACTAGATAAATCAAAATTTTCAAAATTATTATTGCAGATCTTCACAAGTTCGTCTAAAACCGTAACTACTTGTGCAAAATAAAATCTCATATAAAAAAAACTTTTGTTGTGTATAGATCTTGTTGATATTTAAAGATTAACTTGGAGCTTATATTCTATTATAGTTATATTCAGCATTCAAGAATGCTGTACTTACTACAAGTAATCTACATTCGCCATTCTTAATTTCACTTCAAAAGACATTTTTAACTATTTCTTGCAGGATTTTTGGATCAAAAAAATGGTTATTCTCTACTCGAAATAAACAGTATTTTATAAATCATATATTTTGTGATGAAAGTTTAAATAAAATAATAGGGGAGAGTAACAATTTTAGTATATAACGTCCCAAAAAATTTTAGTACGGCTCACTTCACTAATGATTGCCGGGGGGTTGACGTCGAGTTAGATTTATTTATTTCCTCCCCACTACATAGTGATAAGGTTGGTCCTCGCTTGTCAAAGGTGCCGCGCTTAAGTGTCGCAGCTATAGTTTTCTTTAGGCTATGCTTGAACTATAACGATCACGTCTTATATACAGTCAGTCTCCATACACTCCAAGCTTTTAAAAATATTTTTTGGTAGTTTTAATCGGCTAACTGGAACTATGGAAAACAAAATTTATATTAATATTTCAGACCTAACCAAAACAAAATAATATAAAAAATACCTGGGAAAAATATTTATAATTTAAAAATATTAACAAAAACTCAAAGTCTCCATACACTAAAAAATACGCAAAAAAATGGCAAGATATTCAGTTGCACTTAGTCAAGTAGTCATTTCTGGCTAAATTTAAAAGAAATTAATAATTTTTGGCCATACTTTTTAATCTGTAACCCGTTGTAAGTTATTTTGCAGTGAATTTAGATTTTATAAAAATGAATGAATGAAACTGTGAAATTCCGAATACAGTTCGAAAGATTGTAACTGATTTGGGAAAAAAAATGGAAGAACATTTAGAAATATAGGAAACATGATTGGAAAAGCACACGCCACGTTTCAGAGCATTCTAAACAACAACAACAGTCGCCCTTAAAAATTATCACCAGGTGAAGAAGCCAGTATCGTTAGAGAATTTTTGATAAACGTCTCTCGACAAACCGTGAGAAATTGTTTACAAAGGGCGGGTGAAAATGGGCGTGCAGCCAGAAAGAAAACTAATCGAAGAAAATGGTTAGAGTTTGGTAGGGGTATACGTATCAAAGAAGAAATAGTAATTTTTAGTGACGAAACTAAGATCCTTTTCAGGTCTGATAGCAGAACTAAAGTTTGGTGGCAGTGTTTAAACTTTATTGATGGTAGACTGGATCAGCATGAATATTTTAAGAGACAATTTGAGAGAAAGTGTTCATAAATTGCGACTCGAAGGTAGGTGCCTTTTCTAACAGGACAATAATACCGCAAATATGATACGCGAATGGATGAGTGTGCAGCAGTTTCATACCTCCCACGAACACCCTATATTTGCCCCACGCATGTTTGTGGGTGTGGGATGCACTAAAACGGCAGATTCACAAGAGGTTATCAAGGCCAACGAAGGTTCAACAAATATTAGGATAAAAAAGAAATTGCAATTTTTTGTTAAATTAATATTGATTACTGTTAAGTCTATAGAGATTTGCTTGACTTCGTTTTTTAAATCAGTATTTTTTATTGGTTAACCCTGAAATATTAATTTTACATTTGCTTTTCATAGTTATAGTTAGCTGTTGAGTTTCTGCCTTGTCACACTCCCTACATCTTAACAAGTTGTAACGTTATAATTGTATCTGAATATTATATCGCGACTTTCTCTGTGTATCCGTTAAATTGTGGTACAGATTGCCACATTACTATTACGAGTGGATTTCAGTACTCCGACCCGTTTGACAGCAAGCGCCTTCCGAAGATGCACATGAAAATAGGATATATCGAGGGAAGTGAGAATTGAAGGTTCTTCTCGTTTGGACTTCCGTCCGTGAAGGTGCCTTGTGGTTATTAAGTTTTCAACTGCTGGTTGATGATTGCCAGATAGTTGTGAAACATCGTGTGCAGAGCGTCGAGCGGTGTGATAACCCTTTAATTTTAAAAGGTAGGTTCGACTCATAAGTAACGGCTATAAAAAATACCATTTTTCACCAGAATCTTTCCGAGGAACCACTGCCCATTTGCTTGGGGCCTTCCTTAACCGTCTTCTCCAGCTTGGATCAGACAAAGACTTTATTGTGGCCTGGTTATCCCAACTGGTACCTTTGCCAAGGTCTTCCAATTACCGAGGACCGACAAAACACATCGTCAAGTCTGGTATGATCAATTTCAATTAATAATAAATCAGATGTTGAGCTTTTTTCTTGATTTATCGTGATACTACCTTTAATTTAATTTAATTAATTTAATTTCAAGTGAAAATACTAAATATAACCTACCGAGAAGCACCTACTGAAAACAGTGCTTCCAGAGATACTGACTTTTAGTTCGCTGAACTTATTTAGTGATTTTAACAAGAGACAGTCCTCTAATATACTGTAATTCTTTTATCGTTTCCTCTCTTGGTATTATCTAAATTTATATAGTACAATTAATGCCAGTTATGCCATTTATATTAAGTTAATTATATCTATCTGTAAAACCCATGGCAGAAAGTTAATTTAACTTATTTAAACCTTTCGCCTTGATATCGGTCAATTGAGCTCAATTTTCCTTACTTGGTGCGGCTATATTTATTTCTTTATATTTTATTCAGTAAATCTCTTATAGTTTAGCATTTTGAAGACATTTAAGAAGTCTTTTATATTCCCGCTGCCAAGGGAATAAGCTAAGCGTAGTTTAGTGGATATTTATTCCCTAATTTTAACATATAGATTGGTACATATTTAAGCAATAGTAACTGGGTAATATTAAAATATTATTAACTACTCTCTTTAATTTGCATCGAGGTAATTTATTGAGATTTTTATATGCTAATTAGTAATTTTAAGTTATTGATCAGAGACTTGCTGAAGTACCATAACTAGTGCTACTTTTTGATATGAAGTTTAACCGCAGTGAGTACCAGGCCTAAATCATTTAATTGATACTAGATTGTTGTAATTTCTAGTGTTAAAGTGACAAGATGAAACTTAATTAACATAGCAACTAATATAATTGTAATTTGAACATTAATTACCACTTGTGGCATATATAGGTCAACTTAAGTGATATTCCATACATTTTTTAGCATAATACTAACCATCAGTAATCAGAATATGTTCTAAATTTTAAGAAAATAGATTGTTCTACCCAAGTGGTATATTTTTTTAATAAACTGGTTGTCTGTATTCCTGGTGTTTACTTTGGCACCTGTATTTAGGCTATAATTCAATCTCATTCTAATTTTTTTTACGCTTTTTTACAGGGTATTTTTCCTAGATTTTATTATGCGATTTTCAGACAGATAGAATTTCTAATAAATTTTAGTGCGATTCTATACATTGACACTAACATATCCATCAGGTCCACGCCACCCATATGAGCATTGTAATGCTTTACAATATTTTTACAAGGAACCTTAATTTTGTTTCTCTTTTATCTTACCTCTTTGCTGTGGGGAATGATCTAGCGGAGACATATGGACTCACTAAAGTAACTGGTTTATTGTTCAGAATGATTTATTAAGTGGTCCGCCAGAAACTTCTAAAGTACCGTCCACAGGAATATAGTATATAAATATACTAATGTGATTTTATTTAAATGTATGCTCATTTTTTTTTAAGTGAAAACTTCTTTAATGCCGTTAGCCGGCTGAAAACGGGAGTGATTTGAGACTCGATGAATCAAAAACGAGGAAACGAAAAAGCGACACCAATAAAAAGATAGATTTATAGGATGTAGCCTGCGAGAGAATGAGATAACACACAGTTTTATAGTTGTTACACGTTAGTGAAGAATAAAAAGTAAAAAGTAGTTGCCGTGCGATCGGGCGTGGTTAGTACTTGGATCGGTGACCGCTTGGTTAAGTTGTATGAAGGTTTTTAATATCGCTCTGCCGGCGTTTTCACTTCTGTCGTGAAGTTTTAAGCACACACCTTTTTAACAAGCTTTTATTAGCTTCACCTGTATGTATGTATGTTTGTTTGTTTGTTTGTAACAATCGGTTACAGGTCGCAATTTTGAAGATAGCGACTTGAAATTTGGCATAGAGGTAGAGGTCCACAAACCCTTGAAGCCTATTGATTTTGGTTACGATCAGTTAATATACAGGGTGTGAAAACAGGACAAGTTACCGTTTTTTGGCATTTTTGTCCGTATAAACAAGGAAATTTTGAAGATAGCGATAGAGGTAGAGGTCCACAAACGCTTGAAGCCTATTGATTTTGGTTACGATCGGTTAATATACAGGGTGTGAAAACAGGACAAGTTACCGTTAAAAAAACTAAAAAAACACGCTTTAATGATCAATCAAACTAAAAAACAAAAAATAATTCTTAATACAGGCAGAAAATAATAATGAACGAAAAATATTAATATTATTGTGAAAAAAGCGTGGGGTGCTCGATGTACATAAAATATAGTACAAAGCGCCCCACGCTTTTATCACAATAATATTAATATTTTTCGTTCATTATTATTTTCTGTCTGTATTAAGAATTATTTTTTGTTTTTTAGTTTGATTGATCATTAAAGCTTATTTTTTAGTTTTTTTAAACTATATTTATTTTTTATTATATGCATTCCTCTTTGTAAAACATAGTCCGACATAATGTCAATTTAATTATTCCAGACCAATTATATTTAGTTTAAACATAACAGCGTATATTTTTTTCAACGGCATGATGATTTTTTGAGTGGAAATTAATGTTTATTCGTGTTAAAATCAATAAGCAATTTATCATTTAATTCATTTATTTGCCGCTTTTTCTTTTTAAATGTTTGAATTATTTATGAAATTAAAATATATTTAATATAATGCATCAGGCAGAAAATGCTGCCAATATCTGAAATAATGATCATTTAATTTTGTTATGTATTAATTTTTCAGTGGTAATCAGTAGGGTAGTTAGTATCCAAGGATTGCCATGAATTAAATGAAACGGTTGAGTAACCATGGGCACCTATTGTATTCTTTGTTTTCACATGATGCCCCATGGTTACTCATCCGTTTCATTCAATTCATGATTCTATCTTTGAATACTATTTCCTAATGATTATCACTAAACAATAAAATATATTTGGCAGGAAATTTAAACGGCTTTTCAACTATTTTTGAAATCAAGATAAAGAGGACTTCCATTCTAAGCAATCCTATTTAAGTTGTTTCATTATAGAAAAGAAATGTTAAGTCACAGCAAATCTCTATGGCTTGTGAAATGTTCAACAACTTTCAATATTGAAAGTTTTTTTTATTTCCAATAATAGAAAAGGCAGCAGAAGCTGCACTAACTCTACGAGAAAGACCCTATGCATATGAACTACAGAGCAAACAATAACTGTACAAATTTAACATACTTGGCGAGGCATTCTTATGCATAAATAAGATCTCGATTAGGAATATTAGGATAAAAGAAAATTGTAAAACGAAAACGCGTTGTTGAAGGATTTCTATTGGTCTTTCAATCCATAAAAAGGCTCGATAACTGAATCTAGGTATTCGTCAAGCTGAGTGAGCAACTATTTGACGATTCGATTTTTTTTAATTTAGTTTACTTTGGACAACTAGATGAGAATAAAATTGTACGCTGCTTCATTCTGACGCTCAATTATATCTGAAGACAAAGCGGTGAAAAGCCCCGTGTAAAAAAAATTCTTCAGTTTGGCTTTGAGGAGGTAACATTTGGAAGGAACACACAACACGCACCTACACAACTAGTTTATTTGATCGATGGTTGTACACCGCCGGATCAAGGATTAAATAGGTTAGATCATATGAAGATGGATGGATTAGCTAGAGTTAAATATAGCCGTTGTTTGAGTTACTCAAACAACGATATAGCCTAGTAAAATATATCTGTCTGTATGTACCTACTTATGCAATAAATGTAACAATATTATCTACTGCGAATCTCTCACTTTCTGTGAAGTCTAAGGTCGATGTGATTCATAAATAATCGGTCTCCGGCTTTTCATAGGGGGCATAGCCGTTTCTGGGAAAACAATCAAGCAGATTTGTATGCAAGTCGAGTATGACTCACGTCAGACACAAGTATAAATATGAAAATTTATTGTAATCTTACTTATAGACCGGGAGTTTTCGGTTTTTGTTATATCTTTACGTTTACGACAAAACCCGAAATATGTTTGGCACTCCCTAACTCATACAATAGCATAACAAAAAAATTGTAGGCTCTGTTCACTGCAGTGAAAGAGTATTTTTGGTAGGAAAGTTTTGGGATAGTTTTTATTTTCTCCATTCTTTATGTTTTTTGAGTTGCTGAATCCGAATCTGAGATTTGCTAACAAAATTTCGCGACACAATGTTGAAAAAAAATGCAAAAATGTATAAAATGGTAGCTTTGGCAGTATTTTGCTTATAACTCGAAAACCATAATTTTTTTTTTGAAAATCACCTCCATTCAAATGAAATTACTAAGTACAATAATTGTAATTTATTATCAAATAACATTATCTTCATCACTTTATTATTATATTATCATATTATTTGAGCCGTTTTGTTTTAATGGTCCTGGCTGAGGTTCCTCGATGGCGGAACATCCTGGCAAAGGATCGGGTTCTTCCATAAACAGCATCGGAGATTGAGCTGGAAAAGAAGAGAAATCGTCAAAAAAACATTAACTTGTGATTTTGCGATTAGACACACCTTTCACGTCGTGTGAGCGTCCTTTTTCAGACAGTTCTTGGTCGTTTTCTTCGGCCCCTTCTTCGTCTATCTCAACGCTGTCATCCGGGAGCTCGACGTTTTCACACAACTCCATGCATGTTGTGCATATTGGAAAGCAATAAAGGCCTGTCTTCCTCCATCCACAATTTCGCTGGCAGCCTTTCTTACATTTACAAAAAATGCGCTGAAGTATCGAGTCCGGTGCTGGTTTGGACCAAGACCACACTTTGTTTTTCTTTCCCCATTCGCTCCGGCCGCTTTGTTATTCATTGAATATGGTTTGTCCAGATAACCACTGCTGCACCTGAAAGTAAACTTTCAGTGAATGCTCTCGTGCAGCACCTTCAGTGGGAGGTAGTGCGGCAATGTTGGGTTTGCTTTTGTAAGATGATGATATAAAATGCCTGTATCTCAAATCGTTAAAACTGGTCTCTCGGCCTTTCCCATAAAAAACCATGACAAACATATTGCCTGCTTGGGCAATCTCGTCTTGGTGAGCTCGAGGGTCTTTGAAAACCTCAATAACTGGTACTAAGTCATTGTTTTTTGCAGGACTTTGAAAAATTTCAATTTTCCCTTATTAAATAGAGTGGAAGTGGTGTCACAACCACTCATCGCGTGCAAGAACAATATAGGGTCTGATAGGGTTTTGTCTGATAGGTGAAGATCGTATATGGTTTGAGACACCTTACCTTTTCCTGTTTTTTTTTTATTTTAATTTTCTTATATCAGGTCTACGCAAGACAATCAAAATCACCAAAGGTCGATATCTTCCCCCACCACTGACACGTATTCATTTGAAGGGGCCAACTTAAGTGCCGTGGCGATTATTATGATATCAGCAGCCTCCACTGCTGTGACTCAATGTTTGCTTCATTCAATTTCTTCATAAGTATAAATATCAATCGGCTCTTGTTTGTGGAATTTGCAAGAAAACTCTCCTGGGAGACAGTGGATACCATCGATTCATAAATGATATGGCCACAGAATGTTTTCTTTGCGCTCTTCTCCATCGCTCTATTCGCGTGGTGCTTTCACGAGCTTCGTTGGGGTAGCCATCAAAAATGACCACGGCATTCCATTTGTAATTTGACTTTACATAGAAACATAACGGAAGGCCGGAAGAATAAAATTGAAAACGTACAAGAAGGATTCATGTTTGCCCAAAATTTAAATACAGTGTGATTTTGGAAAACGTTTTTTTTCTACAGCCGAGCGCAAAATAACTAAATACTAAATTCAAATGAAATCGCAAAGTCGACGAATGCCGTGGATCCTTATTTTGCGCTCTAGCGCGAACATGGAAAAGGAAATTCTCACTTTTTCCGTCTAGTGTGCTGAATGGTCATGGAAACCGAAGATAAATAAATGACAGTCGTGCGTTTGTTACAGTTTGTTGCTGGCACTCCTGTTCTAAATATGCCCGAAGCCCGAACATAATATGTCAAAACTGACAGTCTTTTGCAAATTTCAGAATAAGTATAGAGTAAAATGTGCATTTAATTTTAAAAAAATGCGGCTGTAGAAAAACTTCTGTGTGTTTTTCGAGCGCAAAGTAAGATTGCCGTTTTCGAAAGATTACTGCGCGACGCGTAGCGGAATTCTTAGGATCGCTGATTTGAACTCCGATAAATCACTTTAATCGCTCGCTAAATGGCAGTGCGATATTCATAGATGTGTGATATTCAAGCTGAATCGGAGTTCAAAGTAATGGCTTTTAATAAAGATTTCGTTTATTAAATTTAATAACCGTATAACGGTTAACTATCTTTATTGGCTCCTTGTCTATTACTCGATGGCCTCCGTCTCATTTTCATAAACGCTAAATGCATAATAAATTACCATCCTTTTCTAGCAAATGCCCGAAAAAGACAAAAGATACTGAACAAACAGAAGTAGAAAAATAGTATGTGCGCTAGAACGTGACACCAATCAACGTGATTTTACAAGGCATGGGAAAGTAACTGAATTGGAATTATGCTGATTTTATTGTTGAATAACTTGTTAGGTAACGTCGACTTAAGTGGAGAGATATCTTAAACACGGTCATAATATGAATAAAAAATAATATTATATTATAATAGCTGAAGTGGTAGTGTGATGTCGAATAATTGGCAATTGCATTGCCTTCAATGAAAACTGGATCACTATCTATTTCATATTAGACTGTACAGATATAGCTGTTCTGTAAAAATTTAGACGATATATTTAATACCACATTTGCATTGAATTGTCGATAATTTGGTATGCATCTCGGATTTGAAGCAAAAATGAAAATCACCTGATATAGTACTGTTGAAAAAATATTCGGTTATCTGCAGTTTGTTATCTGTAATTTTCGAATTCGGACCCCAATTTTTGGTGCTGGGGTTCCACTTGCTAAACGTTTTGGATTTCCCGAGGGATTTCCCATACTTGAACTAATTTTCTTCCAGAAAAGACGAAGGAGCTTTTCTGGTTCTTGGTCTAATCGATATCGACTAATTCGGTTAACCGGGAAACAGATAAAGCTAGACAAGCGTATGTTCGAATATCTGCACTAAAAAAATACGCATATCTATAGAATTAATATGAGACATCGAGTTATACTATACATGTAGCCTAATCTAGATAAAACTAAACCAGAAATCCTCCTTGGAAACGGAACTAAAGTTTGTTCAGAGCAGGTATAATGTTTCGTAATAATGGCGACACCAGCAAATCTAAGAATACACTTGGTGTCATTGATGACGTAACATTGCAGTTGGTTTGAACAAACTATAAGCAGTCTTCCCTCAATCGATGTATGGATGGATGTTGAAGTTGAAAATATCATAATTGGTTGAATATGGATTAAAATTAACTATGAAATGTGTTTTTTGATTTGACCGGCTTTCCCATATGAAGCTAGTATTTTTTAATACGTTGGGGTTTGGAACTTTCGGCAACATGCACTAAAACTGTTTTAGTAGCATTTTTGAATTTAACGTGGCAAAAACAAATATTGCCTACTCTTGATGTATTTTACTTCGTTAGTCAGAGGAAGAAGTGTATGGGTTCATTCATGCAAAGAAACGCCCGTTCCATGTTTCAACGACGCGACGTTTAGACTGTTTCGACCACTCTAAAGGTGCGTACAGACCTGACGAGCCGCGCGCGCGACAAGCATGCGACGCGCCGGCCGCGCGCCTGCTATGCGTACGCGACGCGCACCGTTTTCTCGCGCGCCTGCTGTGAGCCATGTAGAGAGACGCGCGCGCCATGCGACTAAGTTCTATTGCACTTCTTCACTGATTTCTCGCGCGATTGATACGCGCCTACTAATACCCGTCCACACTGCGCCTCGCTCTTTCTTTGATCTGCCGTCGAAAAAACGACAGCAGACGGGTAGCGACGCGCCTCGGACAGGCGGCGCTAGCGCCGTGCGCGCTCCCCGTCCACACCATTTTGGACTGACGCGTGCGTGTCGCGCGCGAGTCGCGTCAGGTCTGTTTAAATATCCCAGTCGCTACTTTTTTGCAAATGGCCTGGCCTTAAGCTTAACTTTAGCCTCCTCCGAACCAGAGTATCATTCATATAAGATACCTTTGCTTCATTCTTTTTTTAAATACCTTCCGATAGTATCTTATTTGATAAGGTTGTGATGATAGACGACAAAAGTTTTTCGCGCCTCGGTTGATATTCTTTAAAAGTTTTGTGTAAGTATTCGTCAGGAATTATGCTTTATTCAGAGCTATTTAATTTAATGGTCCTCTAAAACCACACCAATTTCAAGATTTAGTTAACCAAATACAGTTCGACCAAGCGCACACTGAGGAAAATGAATTATCATCATCAGATGATAATGAGCCTCATTTCAAGTACTTACCAGTACCAAAGAGAAAATGGATTAATTTCAGTTCTTTCAAGCCTATGGCTATCCAGTTTGAATATCACGATGTTGCAAATGATGATCAATATTTTCGAAAATGTATACAATATTTTTGATGAAATGACCCTTTTTCGAACAGGAGAGAAGTTAGTGTAAGGGAAACATCATTGCTCTTTGGTATTTACGCGTTACCACGACTCAAAATGTTTTGGCACACGAACAGGTTTTAAGATTGCCGTTAATAACGTTATTTCTACAGAAGGAAAACAAATGGATCCGTTTGGTCAAGTTCGTGCATTGGCAAATACTGTGCAGAAAACCTGCCATGAATATATAAGGTCTCAAAATGTTTCCATCGACGAACAACACACATGTTATGATGAGAGAGTTTGTTCGTCAAGGGCCGATGTATGAGGGAAAGGGATCCTCTTTCGAGTCTTCATTGATTCCAACTCCAGAGAAGCTAGATTTTGGAGGAAGAATGATGTTCAAACTCGCAGATACCTATCCTGCCATTGAGTGTATCGGTTTTTACTGACTGGTATTTCACGCAAATCCTCCTTTCACTTAACGTAACTTTAGCTGGGATAATAATGGCAAAGAGATTGACCAAAAACGCCACTTTTTTAACAGATAATGAACTTAATTTTTGATTCAACCTTATTAATTTCGCCGCATCAAGTTTTTGAGTAGAACCTGAAGCAACATGTCGCAGACGGTCTAAAGTTGACAAGAAATACATTAATTGTGTATAACACAGTAGCACTTTAATATTGGGAAAATAGTATATGTGAAATGGTTCCAAAAGGTCACTTTGGCAAAATGACATGGCCTGTAAAATTGTTTGTGTTGTTCTGTTAAGCAAATATTTTAAAAAATAATGTTTTTTTTGGTTAAAGTACACCAATTTGATACCTAAAAACAGCAAATGTTCTTTTGGTTCCGAGAAGGTTAGGTACTTTTTCCAGACATACAGGACGTGTGGTAACCGAGGTGTAGCAACACCTCATTAAAGACTAAAACCACACTCTGAATCGATTAGTATAAATTATTAAATAACATAGCAAGAAAATTTGAATCTTGGCGGAGTTGCCGGATTACACTAATTTTACTTATCCTTAAGAATAGCTTAACAATAATAGTAGCCTCCATAATACATAAAACGAGCAAGACGACTTTGTTTACTTCCATAGTTGGATATCTTCGCACACACACCGCTCGTCGAGCGCCATAGGATCTCCCTTTCGTGCGTGTGTGCCACTGCCATAAAAAAATATAGATATGCATTAAACAACTTGATTTTTTCTTCTATTTTGTTCCCTCACAGCGACAAGTATTTAGATACAAGAAGTATGGGCAATAAAAAAAATTGTTTAAATATTATGTTTGATGAATGTAGCCCAAAATTGATTAGTGTTTGCAAACACTGGCTATCCGAAAAGAAAATGCAATAATTTACTTTGGACGACTATGATCTGTGTAGCTTTGTCTCCAAAACTAAAAACTTTTTTTCCGTGCCAGAGTTTAGCAATATAATAGTGCTTTAATTTAGGCTTGGGATGTTTTTCAATTATCCCTGCGACATTTTGCAAAATCTAGTTTTATAACATTTGATCAAAATTTTGCTATCATTTCATACTTATATCTCATTAATTTTGGTATCACTGAAAAGTATTTTTGATAAACTGTCCCGCTTTTGTAGAAATGGCAATGGTAAATGGTAAAATCTACCCACTGTAAGTTTTCAAATTGTCATCCTGTATAATACATATCTATCTATCGATCACCTAGTAAGGATAGGGAAAATTTACAATTTTTAAAGACAGTTTGGAAAGCCTCTCGAGCTTAGCTGATAAGAGGTGCGAT
>JAEQML010064088.1:0-22389 GCA_016904865.1 Pissodes strobi | reverse complement strand
AAAAGCCATTTTTTTTTAAAGTTTATAGTGTAATCATCTTACAATAAAACAGAATAGGAGAATAGGTATATGGACTAACAAACGCTGAGAAACTTGCAGATCATTAATCAGTTTTAATCTCCATAAATCCCATGTAGAATCACAATATATCACTGTAAATCACAAAAATCTCTGTAAATCACCTAAATGATAATGATATTGATGATAAATCTTTATAAATCAGCATAAATCTTATTAAATAGGGTAAAATCTTTGTAAATCTTCAATACAAGCGGCGACTCAAAAATCTGCCAAATGCCGCCACGTACCTGCTTACGCAGAAGAAGATCATTGGAGCCACGAAAAGCAACTCTATGGTATGATAATTAAACTTCTAGAGGAGAAGAACGAAATACTACTCGAAAATAAACGTTTTATGAGGGAAAACATCATAAAACTAGAAGAAAGAGGCAAAAATCTGGAAAATGAGGTTAGAAAGCTCCGTGATTTCCCGCCAAAAACAAACGACGTCACCGCTCCATCTGATGGACTGAAGTTAGCAAGGGATCAAGGAACACCAAAATTGTTGATAACGGCCGAGAAAAAACAAGCCGTGCAGACCAGTTCCAACAGTGACGAACGCACCCACTCCCCAACCAAGAGTGATTCTATGAGTAGGTCACCAAACTCAACATGGCAGCTGACAGTTGACAAAAATGGAAAAGCAAAAACTGAAGAAAGTTCCGGAAAAAACGAACAAAACACAAACCAAAATGCCCAAAACTATAATATTACGCAGACAAACAACAGCGAAAACGACTGGCAGGAGGTCGTACGTAGAAAAAAAGGTGCTACTAACAGACAAACAGAAAATAGGGAAAACGACTGGCAGGGGGCCCTAAATAGAAAAAATGGACCCACCAACAGGCAAAAGCCAATACTTGGAGGCTGTAAAAACTTTAGCCTACAAGTAGCCCCACGGAAAGCCTACATCTTTCTCTCAGGCCTATCGCCCACGGTCACAGAAGAAGATGTAAAAAACTACATAATAAACACCACACAAACAGAAACCAAATGCCATAAAATGAAAACCAAGAGTAGCAACTATAAAAGCTCATTTAAAATAGAGGTATTGGAGAAGAATGCAGGAAAAATTATGACCTCAGATATATGGGGTGAGGGGGTCATAATCAACCATTTTACGCATGCCAGACGAAGCCTACAAACACAGGCCAATTAAAAGATAGTGCAGAAGAAATGTTGAAACCTATACAAGAAAAAAGCAAAGCAAGTTTTCAAGTGCTCCACTGCAATGCTCAATCGATAAGGGATATCACAGATGAGCTGGATGCATTTAGCTGTGATAAAAACATTAAAGTAATGTGTATTACTGAACATTTTCTAACTTCAGGAGAAATAGACATTCTAAAAATTGGAAATCTCATTGTGGCAGCATCCTTTTGTCGTTCAGTGTATATTAAGGGGGGCTCACTAATTTTGTTAGAGCAGGGAACGGACTTTACGGAACTAAGTGACATTAAACAACTGAGCGTGGAGAAGTGCATTGAGGTGTGTGCTGTAAAATCTAGTAAATACAATATTACAATAATATCAGTATACAGGTCAACCTCGGGTGATTTTGACACCTTTCTTAATGTTCTTGATCAGATTTTGACTCTCATAGGGATACAACAAAAAATTATATTGGCAGGAGATTTCAATGTAAAATTTTGCACAAATGAAAAAACCTCTAAGGAGCTTACTGATATGCTTCATTCATATGGGCTAACACAAACTGTCCAACAAGAGAACAGAATTGTTTGGATAATGTCTTTATAAACTTCTCAGAAGAAGATTTCCATGCAAGCATAGTAAAACCTGGTAAGTCGGATCACAATGGTCAATTAATCACTCTAAATTGCACAATGCAAAAAGCCACTGACCAGTTTACAAATAAATTGTGCCAGCCTATTACACGGGAGGGAAAGGATGCTTTCTACAGTGAAATTTCGGCAACTGATTTTAGCTTTATAAAGGATCCTTTTCTAACAGCTGAAACAAAATTTGAAACCCTCATACAGTTGGTAGAGTTCGCTTTTAACAAGTCATTCCCTAAAAAAACCTATAAAACAAAAAAAAACCTAACCTATAACATTACATGGTTTAATAACACCCTTAGAGACAAACGGGACTACTTAAATTACTTAAATGATATTTGTACTCATCATCCAACTAATGAACTGAAAGAATATATAAAACTACATCGTCAAGAGTACAAAAAAGCAATTAAAGAATCAAAAATACAATGTAATGAATTAAAAATAAAAAACTCATCTAACCCAATCAAATGCATGTGGGAAGTAATTAATGAACATCGTCAAAAGCCCTCAAGACCATTAGATCAATCACTTAACTTAACTGCACAAGATTTTAACAACTACTTTAGCAATGTAGCAGTAGATCTACAAAAACAAATAAAAAGTGAAAATGTAAATCCTATTGAAAACTTAAAAAACACAACATTGAATAATAATCCTTTCTTTTTTAAAGAAGTGTCTTTTAACGAGGTCAGGGAGGTGATTGATCAGCTTAAGAACAAAACAAGTAAAGATATATACAATTTGGATATAACATTAATAAAGGGGGTAAAAAATCTACTACTTATACCGCTGACAAAATTGATTAATCTGTGTATTAGGGAGAACATCTTTCCTGACTGTCTTAAGATTGCAAAAGTTGTACCTATATACAAAAAAGGGGATGTCAATGACCCAAGCAACTACAGACCTATTTCTTTACTACCTATTCTATCAAAAATATATGAAAAATGCCTAGCAAAACAAATCTCAAGCTACCTTGAACAAAATAACATTCTTAGTCCTGGTCAGTTTGGATTTAGGGAGGGTAAAAGCACAACCCTAGCAATTTTGAGACTTGTTGAGAATATCATGGAGGGTTTTGAGAACTCACAACACACAGTGTCTGTGTTTTGTGACCTGAGCAAGGCGTTCGACTGTGTTTCACATGACATTCTACTTGACAAACTACCATACTATGAATTTTCACAAGATAGTATACTTCTCATTAAATCATACCTTACAAAACGCCTCCAAACAGTAAATTATAACAACTTAACATCGAGCAAGCAAGAAGTTACCACTGGTGTTCCGCAGGGCTCAATTATTGGCCCCATCTTGTTTCTTATTTATATTAACGATTTGCCAAAAATTGCTGTAAATGAGTTATATTTCAATTTTGCTGACGACACAACTGGGCAAGTACAAGACACAGACTTACAGACAGCTATAGACATGTCGGGTGAGGCACAGTCGAGGGCTGGGCAGTGGTTTTCAACCAATAAACTTTTTTTAAACGAGTCCAAGACTCAGAAGTATGTATTTTCACTCAAAAAGATTGATCCCATGGAAGATAATGTAAAATTCTTGGGGGTAACTCTTGATCAAAAACTCCTATGGGATGCCCATACGGAAATAACAACAAAAAAATTGAGTAAAAGTGTTTTTCTCTTGAGAAGCTTGTCACTGTGTGTCTCGTTGAAAGCTGTAAAACAAGCATATTTTTCTTTGTTCCACTCCCACTTAAGTTACGCACTGCTAGTCTGGGGCCATGCCAGTGGTGCTCAAAATGTTTTTGCCATGCAAAGGCGAGCTGTTAGGGTGGTGGCAGGCTTAAGTTACCGAGAAGAGTGCAAACCAGCCTTTATAAAACACAGAATATTAACATTACCATCTGAGTATATTTTGCAAAATCTTGTTTATGTTAAAAACAATCTTGACTTGTATACCAGCTTTATTGACATCCACGACCATAACACAAGAAATAAATACAGTTTAAGACCGAACTATCACAGATTGCGAAGATGTCAGAATGGCCCAGGATACCATGCTGTTAAACTTTTTAATAAACTACCTCAACAGGTAATTAGCCTAAGCAACACATTATTTAAGAGAAAAATCAAAGATCTGCTTATCGGTAGTGCCTTCTACTCCTTAGATGAGTATTACAACTCCACACTCAGTTGGTCGAATAACAAAGTACGATCCGGGTAAAGATTAAACGTTTCAAATCAGTTACATTTATTATGGCCATTATATGTAGAAAAAAAATCTATTTTATATTTTATTGTAACTAAATATATGTATATTTTTAACTGTACCAAGTACCTTAGATTTATTTATTTGTTTGTATGTCTAAAGTCTTACATGACTGTTAAACTTTTTAGACTGATTAGATGTTTCTATTTGTGGTTGTTTCTCTTGTTCTTGTTAAAATTAAGATTGTAGCATAGATTTAAGTATCGCATTCTTTTAAAAAGAGATACTGTTTGACTTGTGTAAGCATTATGTGTACTAGCACCAATAAAGAATTTGAATTTGAATTTGAATTTGAATAAATCAGTTAAAACCTAGAATAAATCTGGGTAAATCAGTTTAAAGTCAAAGTCAAAATATGCTTTATTGTTGTGAACAAAACAATTGTTATAAACAAAGCCTACTTAAAAGTAATAATACCTAAAACAAACAAAATAAAAACCTATACTAATCATTACATAAACATGTCAACAGAAAAGACAAAGCGGACATACAGAGTCAAAGAAAAAGAGAGAAAAAAAAACGCATACAATCCATTCAAGACATAATCCTTTTTACATAATATTACAATATCGCTAAAATACATCGCTGTAAAATTCAGAGAGTGCATAATACGCTCGGTCAACCAAGAACCCCCTCAAAAGATGTTTAAACACTCTCACCGTTGTCGCCCCTTTGATGTTTTGTGGAAGGTGATTAAATATTTTAATACCTTCATAAGAAACTGATTTTTGTGTAAGAGTGGATGTAGGGATGGGAAGATTCAGATTGTTCTTTTGACGTGTAATGTACCTAGGATGTTCCGTACTAAATTTGTGCCGATGTTTAAAAATGAGGCAGGCAATTTCTTCAATATAAACGCACGTGACTGTAAGTATTTTCTCTCTGGGGAACAGGGAGCGGCATGAATCCCGAAATTTGGCCCCACAGATATAACGCAATGCGCGTTTTTGGAGAACAAATAACGTTTGCATTAAGCAATTGCTTGAATTACCCCAAAAACTTATGGCATAGCGAAGGAGCGATTCTATCAGGGCATAGTATACAGCCCTGCCAACTCCTCGGCCAAGCTCCTGAACAGTCACCCTGACAGCAAAACAACCAGACGAAATCCTGCTCGCAAGATTGGTAATATGTTCCTCATATTAAAGGCCACTCTCTACTGAAAAACCGAGAAACTTGCAACCAGGATAGTTCTCAACCAAGGTACCTCCAGTGCCAGTCATGGTCACATCCTCCATGGTACAACCAAAGCAGATCATAAATGTCATAAATTAGTTAAAATCTTAGGATGATTTTAAATCGGTGTACAAATTTTAAGGAGTTAACCGCCCCTCGTATCAAGCATTCTGAGGTTCTTCAGGTACTTAAAAAACTAAAAAATACACACACGGCTGGCTATGACCAAATTCCCTCTTTTCTGCTTAGAGACTGTGCATATTTAACATGGCCTTAAAATCAAATTCATTTCCTGAGCTATGGAAAACCACCAAAATTTGCCCTATTTTCAAAGGTGGTGCAATAAACCAAGTCGAGAATTATCGGCCAATTTCCATCCTATCCAACTTTTCGAAGGCCTTCAAGGTTTGTCTGTATAACAATCTTTTCCATCAGCTTAAAAATATCATTTCTACTAAACAACATGGATTTTTTAATAAAAGATCCACGATAACAAACCTTACCTCTTTTCTTCAAAGAGCCTACCATGCAATTAACATAAAAAAAAACAGCTTGATGTCGTGTATACGGACTTCTCTAAGCCCTTCGACAAGTTGGACCATGGTCTTATCACCACAAAAATGTACCAAATGGAATTCCACCCAAACCTTGTAAACCTTTTTTCATCATATCTCTCTGGCAGATCCCAATACATTGAATATAATGGGTACAAATCTTACACATACACAGCACCTAGTGGGGCCCCTCAAGGCAGCAATCTGGCCCCTCTAATATTTGCCATTTTTGTTAACGACATAATGGTTAATGTAAAATCAGAATGTCTCCTTTTCGCCGATGACCTTAAAATCTTCAAAATTATTACAAGTATTGAAGACTGCAATGTTCTGCAGAACGACATCCATCTTATATCTACTTGGTGTGATACAAATAAACTGCCTTTAAACACTGGCAAGTGTAAAACCATGTCTATATCAAACCTCCACCAAACATTAAATTTCAATTATTCACTCAATGATATATCACTCCCTAGTGTCGATCATATGCGAGATCTAGGCATAACTGTGGATAAGAAATTGACATTTAACAAGCACATTGATGAGGTTGTCAAATTTTCTTTAAAAACTCTAGGATTTGTTATCAGGGCTACCAAAGAGTTTGAAAATACTGAAAGCTTAATAACTCTCTACAACACCTTAATAAAGTCTAAACTCCAATACTAAGCTCTGGTTTGGTACCCCAATTATACAGTCCACACTGACAGGCTCGAATATGTCCAGCGTAGATTTTTGAAATTCATAGATAGATAGATAGATAGCCAACTATTTCTATTCAAACTTTGTAATAATGAAGTGGCCTCAGGTGTCTAAAGTGCTACAGTAGACAATACCATTTAGTCTGCTTACAAAAGGAAAACGTAAACATTAACAATTTTCTGTGTACCTAGGTACGTACTCCTAGATGTATGGTTAATTAAAATATTTTAAAACATCTTTTTCATATGCCAATAACTGGGGTGACAATAATTGGTTGTTCTGTGCCAATTACTGGTAAATTGGCATTTTGAAAGAAAATCTGTATTTTTAAGGTTAGTAGGTTTGCAATTAAATAAACATTATAAAAGCTTAATAAAAATGTTTGTTAAGAGCCTATTTGTTTAATTTTTAATAAAAACCATCCTAAATATTTTAAATCACAAGTGAAATCGACACATTGCCTTATTGGTGCCAATAATTGGGTGGTTTACCCTATAAACAAAGTGAGCATCTTGCACAGATTTGAGAATGCAAACATTAGATTCTAACTTTAATCACCTACCTCAATATTTTTCCATTTACTATAATCCACCATTTTTTGGGAACAAAGTGAAATGAGAACTAAGGAATCAAATGGTAAATCCACAAGCTAATTATTTAAGAAAAATATGAAAAATCAAATTGTAAAAAATGTTTTCTTGGTTGACAGGTTGACAATTGACATGACATGACATTTTATTGATATTTTGACAAGACAAAGAAGAAACTAGGAATGTGCACAATATATCGATGCTTTGAAAACATCGTTTTTGGTTTTTCGATCTTCGATGTATAATCGATGCTTTTCATTTGATATTACTAGTCATTATTAAACACGTTTTTCCAATGTTTTCATTTTAATTTATGCTTTACATTTTATTTTAAACTAGAGATGGGAAATAACGTTCCAAATAATACCGCGACAAAGTACCATATAGAGATGTAAAAAAAACTGGAGTACTCGTTACTTACGCGGATCCGAGGTAACGAATATTGAATACACCTTATGAAGGGTTATTTGATACACACACGTTTCTCTATAACTTCGGAGCATTGGCAGTGCGCCACCGCTCCGAGGATTCTAACTAACTAGGAGTAAAGTAAATATAGTAACAACAACATCATTTATTTCATAAAGTTACAGTTTTGGTGGCTTCCTAAGGTAATTATAAGTCGCGTTTACACGCAGCTAGCGCCGCCTTTCACATCTAGTCAGACGTGATTTGTAGGGGCGCATCGCTGACACGCCTAGGGCTAGCTAACCTACCTATAAACCTATCTATGTGCCGTTTATACCACTGCAATTTGCTTCCCCGGGTTGCCTACCATTTAAGCCTGGTTCAATGTGTATTACCGAAAGGCTGATGTAATGCAGGCTTGTTTTGAGTGCTAAATGTGTGACGGTTAGAACAGAGGAAAACACAATTTGAAAACACCTCTTTCACGTTTCTTTGGCTTTCATGTAAGGGGCATCAAGACACATACCACAAAAGGTATGTGCATCAAGATGCCCTATTGTGAGGGATGTGTAGCTGGAGATTGCGTATTGGGCATTGCCCATTCAATCAAGGAGCAAAGATTAAGCGAGCTTCGCCAAGATCGCTTTCGGAGCGCGCAGGACAGCCAGTCAGTATGTCTGTGTCCTGTCTTTTGTGCTGGTCTTATACTCGCTATGTGCGTTTATTATTGTTCAGGCGGCCTTGGGTTCTGGTAAAATAGAGACGTTGCCCTGTGTATGGGCCCATGCTTAGGTTTATTCTGTGGGTCGTAGCGCACATTGGCTATGTTTGCCGTTAGTGGCGAGCCGCGTATACCAGAGTCATAGAACTTGCAGGAAACCTTGTCAATATACTCCTCGACCGTGTCAAGATTCGACCATGAATGCAAGTCCATGACTCTAGTATATCGGCTCGCCGAGAAGGCCGCTCTTAGATACCGGTTCTGCATAACCTGCAGTGCCTTTTTGTGCGTACTCGCCACAGAAGACCATACAATGGGCTCCATACATTAAAGTCGGCCTGACAATAGTTCTGTATATGTTTACTTTATTTGCCGGTCTCAGAAAAGATCTTGGTCTGATGAGCATATTTAAAGTTTTTTGGGCAATAGCGTTCTTCCCGCGGATCTCAGTCATATGTCCGGTAAAGATCAGTCGCTTGTCAAACACTATGCCCAAGTACTTTACTTTGTCTTTTACGTCTACTGTAATGTCATGTATCGTGAGTGGCGTAATGTCCAAGTTAGTTCTCTCTTTGGTTAGTATTGTTAATTCTGTCTTTGGGACGTTCAAGTTTATTTTCCATCTCGCATAATATGGGAGAAGGATGTCGAGGTGATCTAGGAGTTTGATTTTTGCTGTCTGCACGATTTTGGATTGCGAGTAAATTGCCGTGTCATCGGCGTAGAGCACTAAGGATGTGTTAGGGGAGGAGGGGATGTCTGCTATATAGTAACTGAATAGTTGTGGGGACAAAACAGTGCCCTGCGGGACGCCGGCTTTTAGCGGCCTCACAGACGAACTGGCCCTGTTTATGCGTACAGAGATGGTACGCCCGGCAGCATTTAAACATTCCGGTATAGGATTCGGCACTACGTGTAAATTTCAATGGTCGATTTGGATTCGTTTCGCCAATTAAAACGAAGTGCCGAGATCGGTACCAGAATGTTAGAACAGTGCTGAAACACAGGTCGGAATGTTGATGAATGTTGCTAGTTTACCCACGTCTTAATGGTGCAATCAATTGCTTCCAAGTACGTGGTGGCGCAGTGGTGTAGCTGGTTAGCCTCTGATCCGATGGTCACGGGTTCGATTCCCGCTGGTTTTATTTTTAATTTTTTGAACGTTATGTTTTCAAACAGTTTTTTTTCTTCACTTTGGGCATGTCTTGGGTATGGCTTGGGTTAGCCCTTGGTTAGTTTTGTCTCATTGCGCCCCCATAGCCAGCGAAGCGAGCGGAGGGTGAAATATTAGATTTTACGAACGTTTATTTCATCAACATTCCGACCTGTGTTTCAGCACTGTTCGAACATTCTGGTACGGATTTCGGCACTCCACTTTAATTGGCGAAACGAATCCAAATCGACCAATGGAATTTACCCGTGTGCAAATCGACCAATAAAATTTACCCGAGTGCCGAATCCTATACCGGAATGTTTAAATGCCACCCGGCAAGTATGACTGGACCAATGCTGTCAGATACAGCGGGAAGCCAAGCTTCACATGCATCTTGTACAATAGTCCGTCATACCACACCCGGTCGAACGCCCTCTCTATGTCCAGGAGAAGCAGCGCAGTGCTTCGACCTCGGTTAAAGCCCTGCACGGTGTCATGTGCAATCTTCGCTGCAGGCATGGTAGTGCTATGCCTAGCCCTGAAGCCGAATTGCTCCATGGGCAGTACACCGAGTCCATCGGCTGCGCCGCTTATTCTGGACAAGAGTAGCTTCTCCGCCACCTTCGCCATGGTGGGGAGCAGGGAAATCGATCTGTAAGAGCCGGTTTGCCTCGGATCTTTGCCTGGCTTATGGATCATCATGATCTCGGCATGTTTCCAAAAGGATTGGAAATGCTGTAGGCGAATGATGGCGTTTACAATGTGCATGAAATGTATGAGGGATTGATTCCGAAGAGTTAAGTATGGCAAGGTATCATTCCCAGGAGCTTTATTTCGGGGCAGGCGGTTTAATATAGTCCTAATCTTCCCCGGGGTGACAAGTAGTTTGCTCATCGCCGGCGGCGGGATAGGGTATTTTCGCACTTTCAATTTAGATGCTATATCAGTAATGCTAGCGTGCGCAGGGATGGTATCGGGCGACTCCGTACGGAGCCCCTCCAGGAAATCAGCGAAGGCCTCAGCTTTGCCCTCGTCACTCATAATATCGTTGCCGTTTTGGCGGATAGCCGGCATGGGCGCAGACGCTCCTCTGACTTTCCTGGCCAGGCTCCACAGGGAGCCGTCAAGGAATTTACATACTGCATCCATTTATCAGTCCTGTACCCGCTTATTTGGATTTTGATGTTATTAGTTAGCTCATTCATATGTAAATAGTCGATTCTGGCATGATACCTTTGCCATCGGCGCCTAATGGCGTTTCTAGCCCCTATTTGCATAAGGATATGATCTGGGAGGGAGTCTGCAGGGCGCCCTTTCCTGACAGAGTGAACGAGTGTATCGCGGATACGCTGGATGTTTAGGGTAAATGATTGGACTTGAGCCTCTAGTTCCTGGATGCTGTCTATTTGGTCGGGAATCACCGTTGCTTCGTTCAACCTGCGCCTGAACTCCCCCCAATCGAGATTACTGTATGAAATTTTCATTTCGCAGGTCTCTGGCCGCCTTGGTTCAAGGCAAATCACGATTGGGAGGTGATCAGAATTCAAGTCATTTATCGCCTGAAGCGGCGGGACGTCAGCGATTCCCTTCGTAACAGCAACATCCAGGTAGGAGGGGGTAGGGGCCCAAGCTGGGTAGAAAGTTGGAACTTCGGAGCGGTGAAAAAGGAGATCTGGGTTATTTTCAATTGCACGGTACATCATTCGGCCCCTGTTGTTCGTAGATCCGGCGCCCCACACAACGTGTCGGGCGTTTAGATCCCCGATCAATATGGACCTCCTGTTGTCCAGGAAGAAAGCCATGAAGTCATCATAGGTAAAGGGAGCGTGCGGAGGGACGTAGGCCTCCGCGATGCGCAGACTGCTCTCGGTCTGAATGCAAACGTGTTCTGCTGCCGAGCGAGTGCCGTGGATCCTTTTAAAGGGGATCGACCTACGCACCAGGCAGGCCACGCCTCCTCCGCGCGGATTGGGTCTATCAGATCTCTCGGTCTGATAACCCCGAATCTTCAAAACAAACCATGGGTCTATACGGGTTTCCAATAAAAAAATAACCGAGAAAGGATTATCATGCACAAATTGTTTAAACTCGCCCAATTTGTGCCTGATGGAATTACAATTCCAACTACACACTTGAAACATGGAACAGACATCTTATATGTTATATTTTCCGATTTCCTCGGTGAAGAATCTCACCGTTGCTTGAACAATGGCAATTTTATCAAGGCGTGCAATCCTTGATCATTGAGAGAAACTCGTCTAACGCAAAAAATAATTCGTTGATATTGACTAATGAATTGATTTCGTTAATTGTGTCTGAAAGCTTATGAAAATTGTTGTTTAAATTAGTATATGCGTTTTGATTTGAATTAATATTAGGATTTACAGGCAATTTTGCAGTGGTATTATTTGCACTTACATTTTGTTTACGATTAAGATTCTCGTCTCGGTTTTGGGGCGGTCGGCTTCTCCCAAGAGTGTTCGGGAACTGCTCGTCGTAGGTCTGTCTTTCGGTCCGGTCTTCTTCCCGTACTTGATGGTGGCTCTTGTTTGAGCCCTGATCTCTTCGCTGGCCAGCACGTTCATGTTCGAGGATGGTTTGAGAGTTTTGCCACGCTGGTCTGGCCGGGGGCGGCGCAGGTATGTAGGTCTGTTTCTGTTTGGGTGGTGCTAACAGGTTGACCTTGTAGGTGTAGATTGGGCAGTCAGGACTGATAGAGCGGTGCTCTCCGCCGCAGTTTACACACCTTATTTCATTGGAGTCACACATTGTAATTTCGTGTGGACCTGCACATCGTGATCATCTCACATTTCTTCGGCAGTACGTCGCGGCATGTCCTAACCCTTGGCAGCGCTTGCACTGCATAATGGGTTTTTCTGAAGGCCGATTTTCCCAGGCAACCCTTACGTCCAGTATGAGTCTGCATTCCTGGTTGAGCTTTTTTAATGTATATCCGGTGACAACAAGGTAGAGCGGTACTGCGCTTCATGAGGAATATATTTTTGGCGTTTATGTTATATACGTCAGTAAGCTCCTGTTTGATGTCCGATATGTCTATGTCACCGTCCAGTCCACGTAATACGAAGGCTTTCGTTTTGTGGTTTGATTCAGCGTAACTGTGATACTGTACGCTGTCTTGGTCTAGGCTCCTTTTCAGGAAGGCCCAATCTTTTTCCTGCTCACAGTACACGATAACTGTGTTTTTCGTGTACTTAAGTGTATACTTAGCAATTTGATACATTTTAAGGTCAGCCTGAAGGGCCTTGTGATTTTTGAACTTGCCTTGAATAACAATCGGCGGCGGGGGCTTGGCTTTCACTTGTTTTTGTGTCGGTGATTTGTCGAGAACATGTGCCTTTCTCTTTGATGTCTTGTTTTCTACCACTTTTCGTCGCGAATTGCCAGCATTAGGCTTATACGATGATGCATCGTTAACTTAAGCCTCCTTTAATCTTGAAGCTGGCTTAAATAAAATTTGGCAAGCACCGTAAAACATATAAGAGCGCTTGTTAGTATTTGGCAAACTTGCGTTTTCTCTCGTCTTTTTCTAATAGTTTGATGGCTGCTACAACGAGCTCCAGCAGCGATAACCCACGCGTACTTTGTGAGTTTGTGCTATCACACAACAATTATTTGTTGATGCTAAGTAATTTCGTTTTATTTTGGCAGAAAATGGATGGAAAAAAAGAGAACATGTAATTTCACCCATGGATGGAAAAAAAGATTCAGATTTAATTGCTGATAAATACGCAATAATCTTGGAAGATAAAAAAATAAACCTGGACACTCATTGAAAAGGACTTTAATGCAGTAAGTCATTCTAATGTGTATACAGAAACTAGCAATTTCAAGAAATTGAATTCGAATAAGAAAAAGAAATTCGAAAAAAAGTTCCAGAAGAAAAAAGAGAAATATTCCTCACTGGTGGGGGACCGCCTCCAAAGTACCTAAGCATGGTGATGAGATTGATACTATTTTACTATCTATTTGGTACCTATACTCATAAAATTAAAAGTGTTAACAGGATTTTGTTTCAAATTAAAAAAAATAATTCAGAGGCTTAACGCATGGGGGGGCTTCAATGTAAATTTTGCTCCAACTTTTCCGTTATTGAGATTTTTTAACCTTTCGAAGTCGAAAGTACTATTATTTTTACATAAAAAAGGTACTTTTGTCTTAAATAGTCAGTGCCTCGATAAATTTATTTCCAGCATACCGGGTGTCAAAAATATATGACATGCATACGTATGCATGTAAAATCACCGCCAACTAAGCTTTATCCGCAAATATCTGCAGATGATTTTTGCTTTATTACTTTGGCCAAAGTACATACTAAAAAAATAAATTGATGAGAAGGTGTGGGTACATGTGGCTAGTAGTTAAATTACTTAAAATTTATGAAATGTTACAAAAAATACTTTATGTTTAGATTTTCAAGATTTAAGGTTTAAAATCGTTACATAAAAATTAAATAAATTAATATTTAATTAATATTTATAATTTATAGTCCCTGCTTGTTTAGTAAAAAAGTTAAATCTAAGCAAGTTATTTGTTAAGCAAAAGCTGACAGGATAAAATTGTTATAATTTTCTATCTTATTTAAAAATTTGTTATCAATGTGATTTAAAAAATATATTTCCATGTCATCTCGCATAAAATTTCAGCATACGAGCTAAAACTAAATAAAATATTTATCTAAGAAGAGAATATAGAAAAGGAATTAGTTTATATAATTTTTTCCTCCCACAACCCACTGTGGGCCGTCTCGGGAAATCGCGCGCCATTCTACGAAATCTCCGCGCAATCCTACGAAATTCCCGCGCAATCTTCAATCCCTCCATTTCAGGATATCGGAGCCTCAGTAGCAGCCGACTCAGCAACCGAAGAAACCTCGATTTACAAGGTTAACCAAACACAACGTTCATACGTGGCCCGCGTTTTAGTCTCCATATACGATATTGGCAATACACCTACCCCTACAACCTTTTGAAGGGGCTAGGTCGCAACAAACAAAGTTTTAGCTTTTAGTCGAGCGTTTAGTCTGTTTCGAAGTCCGTTTAACAAATTACGAATTTCTACCTAGTGTAGGTTGTCTGTTATATTTTATGTGTTTTTGGTTTCTTAACTCCTTAACTTTCCTAAGAATACATACAGAGTAACGATGTTACTATGTTTTTAGGGCATGATATGCACTATCGATTTTAACTTTCTTATTACACGAGCTATCGACGTCATTCTTTTTCGTAAGTTCAACCTTAAACCTATGGGTTTCGGTTTTATAAAATATTCCGTCGCGAAAAGTAGGGAAAACGATTTTTGCATTTTCCGCAGTTCTTGCGTAGTACTGGTAGAACGCTGGATCAATTGCCGCGAGGTCCCCAGATAACGACCGGCCGTGACGCGATTCCCACCACACGCCGAGTTTACAAAACCGGGCCGCGTCGCACTGAACCATTAGGGTTCTCGAAGCAGAAGATGTAAGCCGACCAGACCACTCCATTGAGGACCGCCATCAATACCGCCAACGTAAGTCACCCAGCTGAAACCAGACCCACGCCGCTTTCTGAAGACCGCGTTCACGAAGTTCGCCGCTCGCTGCTACTGCATAAATTATATAGGTAACACTCTCTCACTCACACTACATTCTCTTTCCGAGGCTGGTGCTAGATCCGTTTCGACCAGCCTCATCAGCATTCTATCTCTCTTACTTCTGCGGTTAGCGCTAGGTCCCTTCCGGTCAACTCTACTTTCTCTCTCTCTCTCTCTCTCTCTCTTTCTGAGACTGGTGCTAGGTCCATTCCGATCAGCCTCATCTATACTCTGTCTCTCTCTTACTTCAAGATTTGGCGCTGGGTCCGTTCTGGTCAATCCTACTTTCTCTCTCTACTTCCAGGGCTGGTGCTAGATCAGTCTCGTCTTTACTTTTTCTCTCTCTCACTCACATAAAACCTACCTACTTCTGTTCCTTACCTTGCCTACAGCCACCACGAAGGCGTAAAATCATAGTAGCGACGTACCACCTGAAAGCAGTGACATATTTGCGCAAGTGTATTACGGGACTTGAATTTCATACGTGCAGGAAGCCTCGTCAGATCATTTACCGTTGTTGCACCGTATCCATAGTACCATTATCATCCTATAGTACCGTTATTGTTCAATCCTTACCGCCATCGTTTCAAGTTTCCACGAAACTTCTATGCATCAGGCGCGAGTATCTCTAACCATCAGTACCGTGTCAGAAGGAGCTATTTTGTACCGTTGTTGCACTGTTTAGAATCCTGATGATTCGACTCGCGTACACCGTAATCAAAATAGCTTCGTCGTTGCAGTACCGTTTCTTACTTAACGAGGCCAAAAATACAACATTGTATGGGTTTTCTTCAGATGGAGGATTCTTTATAAAGAAATAAGTACGGGAGAACAGGGCATTGTGGGGTACCGGGGCGCATATTCGGATGCAACAGGCATGATGTCCATTCGGCTATGTCGAACGCTTATTCGTATCGGACGTACGAGATCGCAAATTTTATAGCGCGACTGGAATGTAAATGTGCAGGCTTTTCATATTTTGGGTCAGTTTTGGTTAGCACTTGATTAGTTTCTGTTTGTTGAACCTCCGTAGCGAGCGGAGGGCCATACATGAAGTGTTTAAATAATTGAAGACTTATTAATTTGTTGATTCTATGTAATAGTCACGACATTCGACTAAATGCTAACGTGCACGTCACATATGAAGAAACGTTCGGTATAGCCGAATGGACATTTTGCCTGTTACATCCGAATATGCTACCGGGGCATTGTAAGAGCAGTAATGACGCTTACTACTGCTACTAAACCTCACCGCGGGATGGTCTGATGTCTGATATTCACGCGGCTATCGGCTTTTTTTGTTCCGGAATATATATAAATACGCAGTTTTCGTATTTATTGAGTAAATGTTCACATTGTCACCAAGAGAAAGAGAGAGAGAGAGAGAGATTTAATAAAATAAAAAAAAATATTAATTACTATTTTATTCCTAAATAAAAAAAAAACCTAATCCGGATTTTATATAAAAACAAAATTTCGCGAAACTAAATGGCTTCTTCGTCGGTTCTTCCTCCGGTTTTGGTCTGCATCTCCTGGACGGGTGTACATGAGGTGGGTCATGCTCACGTCGGTACCTCAGCTGGTCAGCGGTGTCCACTGGATAGTGGATTCCTAGTCCAACCGGTCAGCCAGATTAGTGGCTGAAAAAGTAATTGGTACGGTTGGACTCTTACCAGTATGATAGTTGACTTATACATACTGGTGCAATGAGCCGGTTTAAGGTCCTTTATATGGAGGTGTCTTAACTTCTTGCTGGAACGGTCTTTAAGGTCATAGACAACGAGTGAGATGACCTTAGTTACAGTGTGTGGTCTGAAGCCGTGGGGTGCTAGTTTCTGGCGGCTAATGCAAATGACAGTGGATTAGCTCTCTATTTACGACCTGCTCGCTGAGTTGACATCTTTCTTGACTACGAAAGTTGTAGTGACGGCTCGGTATTGTGGAAGTTCGTTTCTCGATGGTGTTCAGGATAGCCGCAGCGCCAGCAGAGGTCCAGCTCTACTGGTAGGTACAGTGCGTTGGGGTCCAGGGGTGGAGACGGAGGCTCCGAATGGGTCGACAAACGAGTCTATGTTCTCTAGCTCGTGGAAATATACCGGAGCAGGATTGGTTTTTATCGGGAGGCCTGTCTGCCTCGACCTGTGTATGGGGCCCCTGGTAGCGGTCTTGACATGCGAGTTAGTGCTGATATTAACTGGCATATCGGAGGGGTCGGTCTAGGCGTCCTCTAGAGCGGCGGCTAGATCGCTTGTAGATGAACTAAACTCAAGCGTAGGGCTATCCATGCTTCTCGGTCCTAGATGTTCTGGATCCGATTCTGTAACAGAAAGAAAAATGTAGAGAAGGTACGTGATATGGTGATAAGTGGGTACAATGAAACTAGCGCGGTACGAAACGGAACATATATATTAATTTGGTAACATCAGTCTTCAATAATAAAACAAAATCAATCTATTCGGAGGTAAAGAAAAGGTTTTAGTCATTTGCTTCGGCAACGGAGATTTGGCAGGTTCATGTGGAACTAGGTCCCATCGGAAGTGACGAGACGGTGTCGGTACCGGCTCTGATGGGATATGTGTGCGGGCCGAAGCCGAAGTCTATGCAGGGCCTGCAGGAGCTCGGGAGACCAAGACGTTTGGCGGGGATGGCTACGAACGGCGTCTGCTATGGCCGTTTCCGTATCGAAGGTGGGGTTGGCGGCTTCTGTTGGATGATCGGCGGTGGGACTGGCTAAAGGAGCTGGCTGTCCTACCCATGGAGGAGGAGGATGACTTCTTACTGTACATGTAACATCCGAGGCTAACACCAGATGAGGAAGGGAAGAGGGAAAGGTACCTGTTGGACAGGCATAGCGTTAGGGAGTTGGAGATGGATCCCACCTATAACGCGGAAATTAGTAAAGCAGAGGTAGAGGGAGTAATCCGCGAACTCAAAAAAAGAAAAGCCTGCGGGGATGACCGGATAACAAGCGAGGCGGTGAAAACGATTTGGGAAGGGATTGATTGGGGAGTCGCTGTTGAAGGTGTACAATAGGTGTTGGGCGACGGGGTACTTGCCCAAGGTCTGGAAAGTCGCGAGGATCCGCTAGTTACCTAAGTCGAAGGGAGGGTTTCGGCCTACAAGCCTGTTATCCACCTTAGGGAAACTGTTAGATCGAGTGTTGAACGAAAGGTTGAGAGCTTGGTGTGAGAGAGAGCTGAAGTTCAGTGACAGTCAGTTTGGGTTCAGGAGCGGAAGGGATACGATTGAGGCGATCGAAAGTGTGTTACAAGTGATGAGGGAAGCAAGGGAGAGTGGTCTGCATAGTATGATTGTTACTCTGGACCTAAAGAACTTTAATTTGGCATGGCCAGCATCGATTGATAGGGAAATGGAGAGAATGGAAATGCCGAAGCGAATAATGGACGTATGTTGGAGTTTTCTGATGGAGAGAAAGGTGATTAGTGGTGAATCGGAAAGACAACCGGGGAGAGGATGCCCACACGGGTCGAGCATGGGGTCGACCCTGTGGTAGGTATGTATGGAAGAGTGGCTGAGGAG
This sequence comes from Pissodes strobi, assembly GCA_016904865.1. Lineage (NCBI taxonomy): Eukaryota > Metazoa > Arthropoda > Insecta > Coleoptera > Curculionidae > Pissodes > Pissodes strobi. The sequence goes on along the minus strand of JAEQML010064088.1, from coordinate 3,865 downwards.
GATGTCTGACTTAGAGAGGAGGGGGTGAAAGAACAGGCCTTCGCGGATGACCAAGTAATTGTGATTCCGGGGAGGTCTGTACGTGAAATAGAGAGGAAATGGGAGAGAACATGGATGGAGTGCAAGGAGTGGGCGAGAGAGAATTTTGCAGTGTATAACGAAGGAAAGACTGAGGTCATGTTTGTGGAAAGAGGAGGGAAAATCAGGGAACCGGTTGTTAGAATGGACGAGTGTCAAGAGTACGCGGACTTCCTGGGCTTACGGATTGATAGGAAGCTCAATTTCATTAAATATGCGAAGATGGTAAGAATGAAAGCGGGTGAGTTGGCAAGGGAAATGTGTGCGCTAGCGAGGAATGAACGAGGAGTGAATAAGGATAAGGCGAGAATGATATATGATATGGTGGTAAGTCCAGCGATTATGTATGGGAGTGAGGTGTGGGGCATAAGAGCGAATGATTCAAGGGTCAAAAAGCAATTTGACGCGACCCAGCGCATGTTTGAATTGATTGTGGCTAGAGCGTATCGGATAGGTTATGAATGGAATGACACCGCTGGGTATAGAGGCGAGGGTCAGGTATGAGTTTAGGGAGCAAATGAGAAATGAGAGGGAGGCAAAGGGAACGAGAATATCCGCCAGAGAGACTTGTAGGGGAGACTGATGCGGAAGAGGTGAAAGGGTATGTTGATATGAGTGAGAAAGAGTGGGTAACAGGTATAGAATTGCTGTGGGTCCGGGCAAACGGAGCAACAAGGACAGGAAATGGGAGGTTAAGAAATGGTGCTGGGGAAGTACATGGAGAGTTGCTGGGAGTGGAGCTTATGTTGGACAAGATAAGAACGGAAGAGGAGAAAGGAAATTATATGATATATACTGACTCCGAAATGGTAGTGAGAATGTTATATAATTATAAGACCAGGCATAAGTGGGTAAATGGGATGCAAGGTAAAATGAGAGAAATGGGGATGTACTCTACAGAGTACATGTGGGATGGATGAGTAGAACGCAAATGAAAGTGGCGGATAGGGAGGCTGAGAGAGATTAGGACGCAGGGAAGAGAAATCGAAGATGTTGGAGGAAAAATCTGTTGGGGCTCAAGTAGATCAAGAAGATGAGGAAACCGGTAGTGATGAATAGGTGGCAAGAAAGGTGGGATGCAAGCGCGAAAGGGAGAGGTTTGTATGAGGTATGTAAGGAAGTTGGATGAGAGAGATTCGATGTTAGTTTTAAACCAAGCCAGTTGGTTACAGGCCATGGGAACATGGGGGAATACCTCTGGCGCTTCAAGCTACGGGATACGAATGGGATGTGTGAATGTGGTATAGAGAGAGAGGATAGGGTGCATGTGAGAGAAAGATGCGGCTTGAGAGAAAGGGTGGATGAAAGGAACAGACTGAATGGAGAGGGGAAATTCTGGGGGAATATCAGGCTAAGGAGGGGGGAAAGTTTCGAAGGAGGATGTGGCGGTAGCAAATGAATGGGGATTTGCAATGATCCGGGGCACAGAAATGTGAACCATACATCTAGTTTATACTATGTTTCTACATTAGAAGTAAGGAAAAATTGTAAGATAATTGTGGGGTTGTGAGGTGATGGGTCGGTTTAGGTCTAAGTTAAGTATTGTGTATATAAAGCAACTGTAACTGTGGTGGCAGGTATTTTGTAGGATAGGTTAAGGCGAAATGTAGTAGAATAAGTTTTTTTTAAATAGAGGGATAAATAAAAGAGAGATCTTCCCTGCTATTCGGCGTTCGTACCTGCCCTGGGATTTTCGGATTGCAGGACAAGTGCGAGCCCTGGGTGAAACGGAGTTTGTAGGGCGATTCCTTGAGTGGTTTCTTTAGATAGTGGGTGATAATAGTTTCCAAAACCATTCATGTCCTACCCGTGGCGCGATAGCCGGGCATCTGTCTAGGGTTTTGCCCTCGGCTGGCCGTTGGTCCCATCGGCTCCTCTTCAGAATCTGAACGGATATAACTTCTATTTTTCGGCGCCGGACGGTCTGTTAAGTGCCACGGGCCGGCAAAGCTGCCGGATGGGGACAGTACCGGACGAAGATGGAGCACTTCTGGATGGTTTGGGGACCGGATTGTGGGGCCCAAGTGAGCTCGTCGGGGCGGGAACTACATCCTCTCTTTGTAGGCCAGCACCGCTTGCTTTAGGGTGGCGGCCTTTCTTGTATTCTCCGCATCTTTAGTTGGCCGGCAGGTGGGTGGCAGTTTGGTTCCTCTTGGGGGTTCCCCTGCAATCCGTGCGTGGCTTTATGTTATCTGCAAGAGAAATGGTTTTGAATGTAGTTAGTGGGCAGATGATTATCTTATAGGGGGGGGGGGGGGGGGGTCACCATAGCGGGATGGGTTTGGACGGTTTACGGAAACGGTGACTGGTATTGGATTCGGGAAGATGGTTTTGGCACGCACAGCGTGAAAAAAAGAGGTGTCGGTGTCGCAAATAGAAAGTAACGGTTTGAAGAGGAATTGCGGTTGGCAGCTACTTAGTTCTGGGCAGGAATCCTAAGTTCTGGTTGTCGCATTCCCCCTCTGTCGGTTAGTTCTTGGCATCGCAGCGGTAATGATTGCCGAATTCGTGATTTTTGCAATAAGGATGGTTGGCGGGCGTGAAGACATCGATAATTGAACTCAGCGGCCTTAGTTTAGTCGGAAAAATAGTGTCGCTTGAATTTTGACTGCGCCTGCGCACAATGTTTGTCCGTTAGAGGGCTTGATACTACCTTCCTGTGGTCCAGGATCTTCATTTTTACCAAAATATTACAAACTGAGCAGTATCTTTTGAACCATACGGTCTACAGTCTTGAAACATCAAATATTGGAATCGGCAGGCCTGGTTTACTCGGAAAAATGTGCCGCGCCGGTTTTCGGGTTGCGCATGCGCATTTTAAGAGGAAGAAATGAACAAAGAGACCGGAATTTGTCATGAAATAAAGTACTCAAATTTTCGGTCGGCGTATGCGCAGAACGGATTTTGGTAAACTGGTCATTTCGGGCCTAACTCAACGGACATAACACCGGGGTATGGGCCTCTGGCGGTCTCAATCCTATCTAAACCTGCTAGAGCGGTAGGGAACCGGGGTATGGGTTCCCCTCTGGGTAACTGGTACTAATTCTAGTCTTAATCCTACAAGCCTATAATCTAACGGTCAAAGCACAAACATGTATTTGCCCGGTCAACGGTCTGGTAGAAAACTGTTCATCGGGAAGAAATTGTTGGGCGAAACTGCTTGCTTCTCGAAAAAAAATTTCCTAATGTATGGAAAGAAAATCTCGAAAAGAAAGTCCATGATGACGGAAGAAAAGTCCCTAGTGAGCGGAAAGAAAGTCCCTGCTCGGGCGCCAAATTTGTGAGGCGCTTTGGTTTCTTCTACAAGCATTGCTATTGGAACAAACCTAATACAGCATCTCTATTGCCAACTTGAAATATAAATCATGGTTTATTCAAAGCGCTGATTATCTATGCTAACCTAGCGTATTAAATAAAAAATTATCTTAGTATTAACGTCAGTACCCTAATGAAACTGGCGCTAACATAAAGTATAAAAACTTAACTAAAGGGTTACCCAACTTAACTAACCTAAAGCCTCGAATAAAGAATAACTAAATAAAGTATTGCCAGAGGTATGCGAAACGTAACGATAAGACATGGGCTTAGAGAGGGAGAGAACTAGTCGTAAACGTACCAAGCACCAGCCATGAAGGAAGTGTAGTATGAGTGGAAGAGAGAGTAATAATACTAGGGATAATGAGTACACTGCTTTCAGATGTTTCAAAATAATTGAATGAGATATTTTTCTCTACATATTATGTTTCGGCTTGATGAGGCATATATATATATATATATATATATATAT